>JAHDVE020000575.1:0-195916 GCA_022606495.2 Halesus radiatus | reverse complement strand
ACGACGGAATTTGGGTGGAGACGGATGGATGGTGGAGTCGATTAAATACTTAGGAATACACATTGTTCGCTGGAGTACTCGTATAGAAAAACTTACCACAAGGGTTCGAATTTAAGAAATTATTGCCCCACGGATGCAGTACCAGAAGCGCAACAATGTGTCTTCTGTAAGTTCCCTCCACTCGTACTGCATGCAGACGGAGATCGCATACTTTTCTTAGTCCCTTCATATACAATAGGCTACACCTATTAAAATATAATTAATTGAATTTTTCCAGAGGTTAACACATTCGCATAATGAATATCAGCGATGAAATGCCTCATCAAATTGAGGAATTGTCCATTACACAGCGATGTCTTCCGTACCGGCGTACCAGCGACGTATTACGTATTAACTACCCACCGTCAGTCACTTAGCTCAGTATTCCAGCGTCAATTATTCGATTGAATTATCTCAAATTAGGCCACGTTTCAACGAGCATTATATTGATTTGCGAAGGAAGGATAGCCGGGGAAAATAAGGGAGTTTTTGGGGAAATTTTTCGTGGTGTGGGAAATTAGGGGAGGAAATCTATCGGCGAAATTCTCAGGTGTATTTCGGGCGTGCGTCGTACCGGGCGCGGGTTGGAAATTGGATTGTTTTAAGTTCTTAGGCTCCACGGCCTCTTCGCAGTTTTGAGTACAGAACTTTGGCGTTATTAGATGAACACCTCACGCTTCATACACTTCTGCTGAAATTAACATTCTTTTTATAATGATGGTTTAAGTTATCAGGGTACAAGTACTTTCTTGCTTTGAAAATTCCAATTAAAAGTATATCTTTGGCTGGTCTCAGAAGTTACTAGTTCTAAAAAATAACTAATATGTATATCGAAACTGTACGATCGATTGATGCTTTCAGTGTCATCACAATCACAATCGGAAATTTCGCCTAACAAGATAATAATTTATTAAATTCCAGAAAATTTTCGGATAAACGTGACGTTTCCAAGAACCCATAGCACACATGCTGTTTGACGTCATTATTTATAAGATGAACTTAGATTTTTTTTGTCGTATTAAATTTACCCAAGTTTTGGATAATTTCCGAAATAATCAGAGTTATTGGTACTACCAATTGCGCTATCCACCGAATATTGACAAATACGAGAAAGAACATTAAACTTTACCCAAACGAAACTAATTGTGCCTTGCACAACCTACCCTTACTTAGCGGTCAACTGGAAGTATTTTGTGCAACTTTTGTCTACCTGTAAACTTATATGATATGACTCTTTTATGGGATGAACTCATGCCATATAAATTAAAATAAATATATACCTAGGCAATCGATAAAAAAGAAAAGTTGTTTGAAAAAACCTAACCCCGTGATCCCCAGGGACATTTGCAATACAGCATAGGTTTACAGAGACATAAGTTTAAATTAAGTACCCAACATTGTAGATTTATTTGAACGTAAAATATTGTTGAAAATTTTATTTAATTATGATTGCCATGCTTCGCCCATCGTTCACAATAAGCGAAAAAAACTACATTTAGAAAATACATACCTGTAAAGTTGTCGAAGAAACCAATTCATAATAGCATATATTGTATTACAAAAACACCTTAATTGAGGATTCCATTTTATTGTACTACCCACTCATTTTCTACGACAAAACCGATTACCTTCCTCTCGGTCATGAAATAAAGTTATTTGACCTAGAGTGAGTGTAGCGATATATTCGACAGAAAGCCACCACGAGAAGGGTACGTTAGGATTTAAAAAGTAATTAGTAGAAATATACTGAGACTTGACGTGATAAAAAAAGGAGAAAAAAATGGGAAATGGGGAGAATTGGAAATATATTGGGGTAGACGAATTAGACAGGTCCTTCATGGGTCAGTGATGAGGGAATTACACTTTCCTGTGGGCATTTATTTGCTACCATATTACACAGAGCATTGAGCAGCTAAACATAATAGGAACATATATAAATAATAAAAGTAGTACGATTTTCATTTTCATTTTCAGTACAATCATTCCCTGCATTAAAGATATGTAATGTATTTATTTTTTTAAATATTTATAAAAAAATAATTACAGAGCATGTTCAATGTCTGTCTCATTGGGAAAATTCCCATGACTATTTAGACTATCGATTTTTTAGGTAGTTTTAATTTTTGTCTTCTCTTTGCACTGCGTGTTTTCCAATTTTCTGTGGTTGAGATTGGTGTCTCATGAGAGGGAGGCACCAATCGCAAATATGCACTATCGGCAAATATTATAGAAGCGCTGCAGGAACCGTGGGAACTCAAATAGTATCAGCTTTGGGTAATATTTGTAGAGTTTGTAGCAGAAGCGTGCAGAGTTTTTAAGGAGGAGGAAAAACAGGATATTTAAAAAAAACTCACCACGGACGATGTAAGCTTTTGCTAGGAATGGCTAAACTGCTGGCTTCAGCCGATGATTGTTGAGATTTCCCGCCACATCAAATATCTAAATAACCGCTTCATTTTTGCGTATTACAAACCAATTACTGGATAAATGAAATTAAAATATTTATTCGACTGCACAATTGCAAGAGAAAAAATCACCATCATATAATAATTGCGCCGTTAGTAAAGTTGTACCAATCAATAGAGGTATCAACAGATGGCACCGGTTGCCACATCTGAAAGTTGTACAGATAGGCACGGCCTTTGGGACAATAACACAAATGAGTCGTCTCTTGAATGCTCATTGTGCACGCATGTTTATTTTTGTGTAGAATATCGTCAACATTCGTATATGACATTTTGCATAGCTAATTACTGTTTTGACAGGTTATGTTAGGGCGATAGGTGCGGCGTGTGCGGAGCTGCGATTCGTATCTGAAACATCGCGTGTAGTTTTGAATGTACAGATTGATTTCTTATGATATTTTAATAAATTTTAATGTTTTTCATTTTCATTTGAGTAAGGCAGGGTAGGCAGTGCTTATATGCCACGCCTCTGGTTTGTAGTTGATTTGTAATTACACAAATTACAAAAACAGGCATTTTCTTCTTCGCCCGTTATTTGTGATGACCACAGATTCTGGATATTATCCATGTAGTCTCCAATATCTTCATGGATACGTAAATATAATGACAAGTCGAGATGTCGATAGTTAGATTATAATTATTGTTGCAATATGTTAGAAGTGGGCCCCATTCTAGGGCGACCAGTGTTAGGAGTGTGAGGGGATGGGGCCCCACGATGCAGCGACAGTGTTAGAAGTGGGGGGGAAGGACACGTTGGTCGCCAGAGTTAGAATTGACGAGCCCCAAGTCGGCTGCCAGTGTAATGAATGGCGATGGTGTAATAAGTCAAGATTGGGTACAAATCCTACGATGCAGCGTCAGAGTAATAATGGGGACCTGACGGGCTTACCTGGTTAGCTCAGTAGATAAGGCAGGTGACTCTCTTCTGCAGGCGCGAGTCGGCGTTAGCCTCAAACCGTCTCAGTGGATAACAGGTATTTAACCACCAAATGAAAGAGATGTGCATCTTCTAGCCAAGGTTTATTTTATGGGAAGTCATTTACAGATAGTACAGATGAGGTTATAATATCAATTGGAAATACATTTCCTATCTAAGGTTTAAATTTCTCTCTGGTGAGTCTTCAATCGGACAATTACTTTAAACATAGAGGTTTTGCAGCACAAACAAAGTGGAAATGGTTTACAGCTTACATGGATCGAACGGTGGCGGTCCGCCCGCGGCTCGATCGCAGAAGGTGACGTCGTGGACCGCCGAGCGTCTCGTGATTTGCAGGGAGTTAATGCACTGGTCACTTACTTTACTGTTTAGGTTTATGCAAAGACAATGAGTTTACAATGTACTAAAAGTATGAAAGGCAAGATGACGCCAGAAAACCATGCCGGGCGGCCACGTGCAAAAACACGCTGCACGCACCTTTTGCTTCTAATGTCTAATCTGGAATGCTGGCCAGACCCGTTGCTCGTTCTCCTTATTGCTTAAGTGAAAGTGCTTCGTACGCGATATCTACATAAACAGCTTATGTCACTGAGGAGAGTTGGGAAAGTACACTCGAGAGCAGTTGTTTTATGTCATGCTAGAACATAATAAACTTTAATGAAAGACTATAATAATAATAATAATAACAAAACATTTATATAGCGCAGTTTTGTCTTATTTCACTTCAAGTAATATGCTTTTTATGTCGAAAAAATATTGAAAAAATTAAAGGGCGCTACGATTGAACACCGAGGTGTGTTTCAAAATTTACTATGGTCCAAGTTACAAATTAATTTTAGTTAAACTTTATTAAATTCTGTCTAGCTGCACAGCGTCAAGCCAAAAGATTTCCCGTAAATTAAAACACGTTAAATAACATCTTTCCAAAAATTGTTTCCACAAAGTTGCCTTCTGAATTGAATCTGCGTTATAAATTTAGTTAAAAGCTTATCGAGCGACTTAGTTATGGAGGGAGTTTATTCGAGGCTTCAGGGCCAAAAGCGCAATCTCTGAACTTAGTTTTCGGACTGCGTTTTAGTTCCTTCAATTCGATAGCCAATGATGTTGCTGCACTGAAGGTAAGTAATTGTAGTAAATTGGTAAACTCAAGAATGCAAAGCTCAGCTGCATAAAGCGGGGCATTTTCGTTAATGTATTTAATTATACATCTAGCTAAGTTTGAAAAAGATGATATTTATAACAAGCTGATGTGTACCCGGCCTTGCTCCGGATTTTTTTTGGAATAATGTTATGAAGTTGTGAATTCTTGCTTGTCGTTTGGGTGGCATAATTGATTTGACAACAAAAGTAATGAGTTGTGACAGCGATCTACTATCCCTAAACACAGAAACAAAAAAAAAACATTTGAAAATTTTATTTGATTCCAAACATAATTTTTTTTTCAAAATGTATTTAAATAAATAAGTTCTCAATTAGGTACCTATTTGTGTTTTCAATTTTGAAAATATTCTATCAAAACAAACCTTCTTCTTTTGAATATGTAATCTGTCGTTAATCAGAGTGGTATATCTATGGGCTAACCTAAATAAAATATGGCGGGTTCAATGTTTCTCATACTAATTTTAAAAACAGTTTTACATTCCATTTCATTCTAACTACCCTCTTCCTGGCACTAATAAGAACAAAATGTGCTATTTTCAGCGAAACCTGAGTGAATCTGAACAGATATTGTGAACCTATTAATGTTTCTTTTTCTGTCAAATATTGAAGCCATTGAACAATATAATTTCATTTGCGATGTGAGTACGGATTACGTAACTGTACGTTACATTCTATTTCTGAAATTCAAATGAAATATTTCTTATTCTCAGTAGATACATATTACAATGAATTTATACCGTAGTTTTTAAAACAGTAGGTGGTGTAAAGGTCGTTGGTAACTATGGTTGCCTTTCAAGTAGTTGATTGGGGTTCGATTATCGGCCGAGAAAATAATATTTAAAAAAAATGTTCATTTATATAAAAACAAAAATTACATAATTATTTTAAAATTTATTTAAAATCTAATTTTTTTAGTCATAATTTTTTTTATTACCTTAAAAATTATATAAATAAAAACTCACAAATCCTTCAATCATAATATCGCGTAATTTTGACTAGGATTATATACAATCCAAACCTATTTTATCAGATTTGCCCCGGTGAAAGATCGTAATTCAGAATAGATACGTTGCTTAGCGTTACTTTAGCTGCGTTTTATGACTAGATATGAATAGCTAGGTACTTCCCAACGTTTTCTTCCATACTTCCCACTTTTTCAGTCTCACAAGATATTACAGTGTGGATGCGATAGTCTCACTGGCTCTGTATAGTGTGGTATAAACATTACATTTAAAAAAAAAACTTACTCATTTATAAACTCTAGAGTGATGGGACCAAAACTGATCCAAGCGAATGAGCCATCGATGCAAACCACAAGTACGCTGTAAATAACGAATACGCGCGTTGAATGTAAGTACTTTAAGTCAATGGATTTGAGCAGGATTACGCTCGCAATATTCTTTTATGAGTCTATGTTGTTGATTTTTGGTTTATGGTATGAAATAGATTCATGTATTTCCAAACGAAGATTAGAGAAGGCACTTTCTGATGTAACAAATAATCCTTTATTTAACCTTGGATTTACCCATACAGATGTGTCTTTATTTTAAAGGTACCTAATCGTTTAAAAAAACACTGGATTAAAAATTTTCGGTACTCGAAGAACCGAATTTATGTATGTATGTACGCATCTCAAAAACAGAAGTCATGATTATAGGAAGAGACCAAACTCAATGTAATATCTCTGCCAACCGGGCACAGTTGAAACAGGTTGACCAATTTAAATACCCTAGGGTTAAATTCTCAAGCGATGGCCCCAAAACGGAGATATTGACCGTGGAACAGGTGCGACAAACGGTGTGTGCTGCGCCTTCTTTACAGCTCAGTGATAAGGAAAGCTGATGACAAAGTTGGCGGTGTAAAAATCAATCAGTGTGTCGCTCCACGTTTGTTTTTGAAATGTTTTTGAGAGGAGTTGCAGGAGTCACAAAATGGAATCGAATAAATGCACGATGATCCGGGAGGAACTAAACATCGAACCAGTACAACTGATCCACTGCTTTTCATAGAAAAGTCGCGACTGAGGTGGCTTCGGCACGTATTAAGAATACCAGAAGGTCGAATTCCGCGTGCTATTCAGCCAGAGGGAATACGTTCAGGGGACCACCCGAGACACAGGAGGGAGAAGCAACTCCAGAGGCTGGACCTACTACGGACGGATGCCGTGGACGTAGCACAGGACAGGGACGCCTTATTGATACGATGGGTCCCCGACCCGAGTTGGACGAAGATGTATGTATGTATGCATATGTAGTAGAAAAATCGAGTTTATTGTATGCAAATAAACTCCGACACAGCTATTTCTATAAAAGATCAATGCATTATGCATATTATTGTCACAAATACCGAAACAGTTTGGATTTGAGACAATAAAGTAAAACGACACCAGATGTCACGTGACTTGTATACTATTATTTGTCTCTTGGATAAGACTGGTCGTAAAATACGTGTGAGCCCACTGAATACTTATTCCCTAGAAGTGTGATCTTTACATATTTGAAAGAAAACTTATGTTACCAAATTTAAAAAAAATACCTTTCGAATTAAAGAAAAATAAATAAAATTGTTTATCTGGTTTTGAAAGAATTTCGATATTTTAAATGTTTGATCAATTACAAAGACGATTTTCGTGGAAGAGCACAACAATTTTTTTATTTTTACTAAACGCGTGTTTTTTTTTAACTTAATTAATACGAAATAATATATAGTTATTACAGTTTATTTGAGGCACGTTCCCGAGTTCCTGAATGCATTTAAGAATCGAATGCTTGTTTAAAAAAAATAAAAAATAATATCTCTTTATTTTTCAAATGTTACATGATATTACTTATAATAAAGTTCCGTTAAAAGATTTCAGTTTCGTCAACGGATTATTAATAACTCACAATATTTTTAAATTTTGGTAAGGTATATATTTATATTACAAAATTATCTTATTCATAGGCATAAGATATTTATACTACTAATAATCAAAATAAAAATGAAACCAGAAAAACGAGTACAAAAATTATAGAGAAAAAAAGATTAGTACAAAAAAGGTTTTAGATGTGTTTGGTGAACAGATTTGAGCCAGGTACTTACCCACCTTCCTCTACTCCATCTCATTCCCTTCTCCAGTTTCTTCCACGCCATAAAATACCCCAATCGGGGATGATATGGTCCCGCTGGTTCCGGATTCTACTATTCACAATTCAAAAAACAATAAATTTCGATATGTGAAAATGTTTAAATGTTCATCCAAAAATAATTGACGTTGGGAAACAGTGGAGAAATTTTTAACGATTGTAACTTTTTTTATATAGGAAAGACTTTCAAGAAATTTTAATACTAGAGTTGAGGAGCACCAAAGGTGTTTAAGTAATAATAGTAAAGTCCATTTTTTTATATCATTGATGACGTTCAAACTTAAAAACCAGTGTACTTAGTTTTTTTTTCTAAACTTAGTTTTCATAGATAAAATAATTTTAAAAGCTTCAATTTTTCAATTGCCGCCAAAACGCTCCAAATCTATGGCCAGTTGTTTTGATCAGTTTTGAGGTTAGAATATCAATTGTCGGAATAGGGATGAGCTTTACCGTACATAATTGTATATTCTATTCATTGTAAACCATAACTAAACAGAAATAATAAATTTCCATACCTTTTTAGAAACTTTAACTCAAAGAATAATAATTGTATTGATCATTAACATTATCATAATATTCGTGTTGATAATTGGTTTGATCGTGAGTACTATAATTTCTTTCATGAATAGTTGTTTATATTGAACAACAATTATAGAGCCTAAAGTCTTGAAAATTAAGCAAAAATTTTGCCAATAGTAAAATAGTACACATTTAAAATACAAAACAAAATCGACCAATAAAATTCATACTAATCGAAAAACAGAATGCTCAAGTCAGAAATTCCAAATGCAATGGTACCAACATAACACGTTTGTTTTAATGAGCTACATTGATTTTTTATTCACTTTTAAACAATGATTTATAAATTCTATGTATAATCATATATAATAACAGTTATATATGTATATTCAGAATCGGCGTTTGCTGATCTATATGAATACATCTTTTTAAAGTCATTATATTTTTCACTTGAGTTCTTTATTATTCTGAATTCGCCAACAATATTTTAAATAAAAATCATTCTTTCGACATAAATAAAGGTTTATAAAAAAAACACACGAATTCAGCTGGTTTTAATTAGATAAATTTTAGAAATTAGAAAAAGTGTTAATAGCGAATTAAATATCATTAATAATTAAATATTTTTTATCTCTTAAACTTATTTTTTACATTAGTACATTAATTTTGAATATTATTAAAAAAAAGTAATAATAATTCAATTTTTAATTATTATTTATTTTTATTGAGATTTAAGAACCTCATCGTAATATTTAATCATTGAAGAAGACAATATTAACATAACCTAAATGAAAGATGAAACCGGATAAAAGGACAGAAACTAAAAATATTTCAGTCGCATCTGGGACTCGAACCCAGGTCCTCTGCCTATCCGGGGCAACGCTCAACCGACTTAGCTAATGAGACAAGTTCAATTTGTGTCATCTTCATCGATATCATATCTCAAATTCAAGATTTTGTGAATATTATCTTCCATTGTTTAATCTCATATTATTGGCAGCTATTTATTTTATTTTTTTGTGCCTTGTTATTTCCCCGATTTTATCTATAATAAAAATAAAAATTTATTCTATGAATTTATTATGTAATATTTCAGAGTAATTTTTGTTTTCTATTTCTTATTTTATAATTTTTTAAACATTTTTAATAATGACATAGCTACATTCATCTCTTATTGTTAATTTTTGTTTATGTTTGTAATTTGTCTATTCTTAAGGTATTATTTTCCTATGTTTATTATTCGTTAATTTTTGTAATTACTTCTTAGTTTATTTTTTATCCTGATGAAGGAATGTACGCTTCAGAAATATGTTGATATTTATATATTAAATAGTGGTTCATACGAAATATTTCTTATTCTTTTGATTGAAAATATTCAATCAATTTCGACAGATGTAAGGAAAAATTGTGCTTACTTTGAACACACGGAAACGCCCATAATACACACTTCTATTGGTTTGTCTGTTCGGTGTGTGAGCCGCATTGCATCGAGACATTGGGGTTGCAGAGAAATATTGGCATTGGATGGAGATATTGGCACTGGAGGGGGCGGTATTGGCAATTGGCTGCCTCCGGAAAACATCGAATCGCTGCCGTCTATGCGTCAAACGACCTGCATGTCCCAGATGAGATAAAAAAATATTAATCGAATTTATTTTTTAATTTTACAACTAGATGCAATATAACAGTTTAAAGCGATGACAATGGAGATATAGTTATAACGGTGCAGAAACGGGCGTTCCGTTTGATATATTCCCACATCGTAAAAAACGGTTTGCAATCTTTAGAGCACAGGCATCAGGTGGGAATGCCGTATTGTTCTACCGGAATTTCAGGGAAGATGCTCCAAGGAACTACCGGCACTGATCACTTCGGCGCCGGTGCATATTTGGAAAACACGTCAAACGCGCTCCCAGCTTTGTGCACAGTTGACATCACATGAGAACGGGTCTTTCTACGACTCATTCTAGAGTTCAACAGTATGGCTATGAAATGATTTTCCAGCTTCTGTGTTTCCTCCCTCTTACAGCGTGAGTCTTTTCAAGACCCAGGATCACTCCTTCCTTTTCCCTAAAATACCCTCTACGTATCATCCCCAAAGATGACAAATGCCCCGTGGGAAATTATTATCCGCAAGGCTTCCAATATTAAAGGAAATGTTTAAAAAACCCTCCCAAAAGAGATAAAATGAAATATTTTCATGATTACTATGTGAAATCGTGAAAATGTGTTAATTTAGCAGAATCTATACAAACTAGCAGGTACGGTTGTTTTGAACTATGTCTCAATATACAAAAGTACGGGATCAGCGATAAAACTTAATGAATTAAATGAAAACACACTATGTTTGAATCGACTTTTATTTTTGTACAGATACGTCGACTAGTTTCGATTCGACTGAAACATCTTCAGGAGTGAAAATATTATTATTAATTCCTTGATTCAGTCGAATCGAAACTAGTCGACGTATTTATACACAAATTTTAGGTTCATTCATCATGTAAATCCACAATGTGTTTGCTTATTGTGAAAAAGATAAAAGTAAGTAAGTAAGTAGTTTTAGAACACACTATTTAATACTAGTACGTGAAATTTCTTTGTTCCTTTTGTAATTTCTTGTACGTTTACTTTTGGTAGCGACGCTTTGGTACGTGAAATTTCCATAGTGCAATTTTGTCTTGATACAATATTTCATAATATATATTATAATACAATAAAGTAATGAACCTCTTGACCAAGAACAAACAAATATCTCGGCGAGAATAATTGAAATGATTATTTCTAGTTTTGAAATAATTGTTTGTTTGTTTTTTAAAAAGAAAGACAAATATTACCTGGTTACGAATAACCTGACAATAATTTAAAATCTCCTACTACCATCACGGGAAGTGGATACTATGGTCCAATAAAGTAATAAACCCCTTGATCAAAAACAAACAGATTTCTCCGTGAGAACATTTGAAATATTTTTTTCTAATTTTGAAATAGTTTGTGGCAGATTTCCATTTTAATATGAATTTAAATCTAAGGAGAATTCTAAGAAGGATATTACCGCGATGTGTACCTATTAAAACATAATATAATATTTTATAAATAGAACCATTAAAACGTACCTGGTTTCCATACATTGAAAAATTCACCCGGAAATTTTATAGCTAGGCTAGCCGGTCGGTGCTCACCTAAAGTCACTTATAGAAAAAGTTAAAAAAATTTATACATCGGTGCTCAAATGCGTCTACAGCCTGCAACACTGTAAATAATTAAAAGTGTAAAAAACAAATTAAAAATGGTAATATCCATTAGAAATTTCTTACGATTTTTAAGGTCATTTCATAAACATTTTCCAGTCCTAAAAATTAAAATTATTTCAAATAAATGCCAACTGTTCTTGTGCCACCAATTTTCTAATAAATATAACATCAATAGAAAAATAGAAAAGAAGGAATAAATATCAACTGTAAAAATATCATCTCTATACTTTAATTTTCTAATAAAACTGTGTTCATGTGAAGCGACCTACCAGGTAAATATGTTCTTCTGTATCTGTGCATAATTAGATAAAGAATAGGAATTAAGATTTGTACATCGCCCTTGAGGTGATTTTTCGCAAAAACGGGGCTATACAAGTAATCCAATTATTATTATTATTACCCGCAGCTCACAAAACTACAGGATAAAAACCGTCATAAAACTCATTTAGCAAATAAGAAAGAGACAGAAAATGACAGCAATAACCATCTATTCAGCAAAACCAACACAATGTTATCCGTCTTTCAGAAGGTAATAAACAAACCCGAAAGTAATTTCATATATAATTTATTGTAAAGCCGTTCCGTCAGCAATAAAACAAATGTCTCAGACATAAATGTGCAATATTAGAAAGAGCACTCCCGACATAAATACTGTAGATACTAGATTCCATAGATTTATTTAAAATTGTACCAGTCTGAAGATGCCCGTGAAAAGGTGAAACCAGTCCGGTCTGAAAAAAGTGGAAGAAAGTTACAAAGGTTTTTTAATATAAAAATTCAAACTTTAAATTATTTTTTGGCATGCTTATACATACTCGTGTGTTAGTTTTCCTGTGTAGGGGGAGTCACGGGCGTTTTGAAACATTAAACAGTAGCTTCATTTAAAAAAGTGGTCCGTCTAGTCCTGAAAACGATTCTGTAAAATTGTGGGTGTCCACAAATAAACCCTTGTTTATAACAACAGTAAAGACATTATTTATTTAAATATTTTTATTTGTTTGATTTAATTACGCCTGTATAATAATATCGAATAGGTTATCATCCGCCTAATAAATGACTGTTCGACTGGAATTGAGTGGGGATGATGTGGGCTGTCTACTGCCTGCTGCCTGCCGCCTACCTTCGCGTTATGTTGCTTAATTATTTCAAAGGAACTAGATAATGGCTCGCTTTGGGCGTAATTTCGCTAATTGTCGTATTTACTAAGCACACTGTTGTTCGTCAAAGAAACTATTGCGGCTCGGCGGATTGAAGCCTACCAATTATAACGTAATATGATAATACCAATTACAATGTAATAATAATCCAACTTCTGTGTCCTAGCGACAGCTTTTTTTTTTAATGTACCAAGTAAATTAATATATAGACTCTACTTGTTAACAGGAATACTGTGCCGAGGATCTTCTGGAGGAAAGGAAAGAGTGAACCTGGGTCTAGATAAGATCAATGTATTAGAAGGGAGGAAACACAGAGTCAGACAAATCGTTCCGCAAGCGATCCATTGAACACTGAATAAGTCTTAAAAGAGACCCGTTTTCATGAAGCAAATGTCAACCGATTATTGTTGGCGCGCCTTTGGCGTGTCTTGAGCGTGAGCATCTTCTGCTGAAATATCGATAGAACTAGTGCACCATTCCAATCAAACATTATTGCTGCAACGAGCTTGCTTGAACATCAGAGAGTGCGGGCATTTTTAAACATAGAGTGGGGGCATTTTTGAACTCCACAAAATGGGGGTATTTTTGAAGAGGATATTGTAAAGGACTTTTGAAGACAATGGAAATGGGGTGGAGGAGGAATTTAATTTTTAGTAAAAAGTCAATTGGAAGACGAAAAAAAATGAAAATGTCGTGAGATATAACATAAATTTTGTTTGACCGATGCCTTACCCAAAAGAAAATTCTATCCCGATATGTATCTAAGACTTGTCGCTCGCTCCTGCATAGGACTTTCATAGTCAAGATGGAAACTCGCTGGTGGTTACCTCACGGGAAATCTTAAAAAAGGCTCACAAAAAGGAACCAGGTGACAGCAAAAAACATTTTCCGACTCTTGCTAAACACGCAATTTTGTAATTCCCAAAACGATTCCAAGAAAAGAAAAAGAAAACGGTAGCAGATGGGACACGAACCGTTATCTTCTTCATTTCTGTGTCGTTTCGGTTTCATGTTTCATCTTGAGAGTTGTTAATATTATCTTCATTGATTAAAAATATATTACAATGAGGTTTATAAGGTTCAATATGTCATAAAAAAAATTCTAGAATTGTAGAAAAGGTCAAAAGATGTCCTATATAAATAAAAATCGAATCGGTATATCCGAGACACTATCTAACGATTACAAATGAATTCGGGTAGAATCTTAAAAGTCATAAAAACGTAGCAGCCAAAAATACATGGGAATTAATTGAAGACGTTTCGGTTTTTAGAAATCGATATATCATACTGATAAAAATAACATGACGGATTGGGGTAGCCGCGTAGCTCAGTGGATTAGAGGGCAAGGTCTCGGATAGACCATGAGGTCCCGCGTTCGTGTCCCAGCTGCTATAGTTATCTTTTTACTTTGTTTGTCTTCTCGATTTTATGTTTCATTATAAGAGTTGTTAATATTGTCTTTAATGATTAAAAATTAAACAAATATATATTATTTTTGTTTTTATAACATTTAGTAAATAATACAACTTTTTATTGTTTTCAAGTTTAATTTGCAGAACTCCATTTTAATTAATAATTTTAAAATTTAGACAGACAGATATATGGTTTGATACTGCTTTCGGAAGGTGAAACAGCTGCCACATGTAATAATAATTACCCAGTAGAATTATTTTTATAAATAAACCGTTTTTTTAAACAAATAATAACAGTTTTATTTAAATTATTATTTTTTTGAGCAGTAAATTAATGTTATGTTCCCCAAAGGCACTTAAGAAATCTCTTTTCGACACTTAATTTAAATAGTGCTGTCCTTCAATCGTAGTGGTGTCTGCAGCTATCGATATTCAGTGCAATGATAAAGTACTTGAATCGATACCGTCTTTTATGATTATCGTAATTTTTATGTGACAAAGTAAACATTAATAATTCATACAACTTGTAAATATAAAAAAAAAATGAAGCACACAAAAACATGTTACGCAGAGACTATTTGACTTATTAAATAATCAAAATAATTTTATCTCCACTGTCGTGAAAAAAAAGTCTTACGGTTACGTTTTATGAACCTTTTACAACTGCTCTATCGATCAAAATTATAACTGCTTTTATAAAAATAAATATCAAAATGTTTTTCAGAAAATTTCGATTGAAATGGTTTTATAAATGAACTTTCAACTGAGGTAAAAATAAACCAAGAAAGCAAAATTGTCTAGAGAGTCGTAATTGGAGGTAAAAAGTCTTCCAAGACGGTCCCCAGATCAATTACCACTTAGAATAGATGGGTATGGAAAGCGTAGGTTTAAATATCATATTTCGATCCCTAGGTGATTCTGTAATATTATTGATTGCTTTAATTCGAAATTGATTTTAATTCAAGTCAAAAAAATTGCCAATATTTAAAAATAAATGGGATTTTAAAAGCGCACAACTCAATATAATTACATAATAAAAATAGTTTTTTACCTTTTGAAATTTTGTTTTACTGCTTAAGATAGTTTTTCAACCCGAATGTAAATAATTTGGCTGTAAAAATGATAAAGAAAATAAGTAGAGACCTGAAAACTTAGCATTTGCTGTAACGTGAATTTTTACGTGAAATTTTTTATCTTTTCAGGAAAATCGCTAACTTTCAGGTGATAACTAAATAGTAGATAACTAATAGATAGTGGTGCACTAAATATTTTTTTTGTCTATGGTTTTGACTATCTTGAATACCTATAATATGGATCGCATCTAAATTCATGTCTAAATCGTCGCGATTGTTACTATTTTAGGATTGTTGAAATAAAAATAACAAACAAATAAATATATACTGATTTGGTTGCAAAATACCAAAAAGGAACATAACACCACATTTACTGCAATATACTATGGGTTTTGCTAAATAATAGCCCCATTTTCCCAAAAATAACGCGATTTTTTCAGTTCACACCTACGTACTCGTACATCACCGTTCCGAATTACAATAATTAAAACTAACAATGTCACCGGAGTGGGAGGTTGAAAGACCTCCCGACAGCGGAAATGCAAATTTTGTGAAATTTTTCGTTTCAGATCAGTTTATCAGGCCTTTTCCACCATGCGATACATGACTTATGTCGAACCCGTGACTAGCAGTTCAGAGTGAAGGTTCGGATTGACTATTACTTAGGTTGGGGAATTTCAATTTTTTATTTCTAATCTTGTCAGACGATAACAATTTGATAAAATGCTGAAACGGACCGAGAATCAATATTTAAGGGGATTCACTTCGTAAATTAGAATGAAATCATGCATTCCTTATGCATGTGGCGAAAATGTTGAAATTCCCGCTTAACACCGGCCGTATGTTCCAATTTACCCAAAAAAGCGTCACCAAAATGCATCTTCTTAATTTTGTAAAGCTCAGGCATAAATATTGAAATGTTTTTTTTCTAGGCTTCAATAAATCAATAAATAATCAATAAATCACTAATCAATAAATGCCCTGTCATATGGTCTACTTGCAGTATTTAATTAAATCTTATATATTTCTAGGCCATCAAATTTTCAAACCAAAAACATATGATTTTGTATTACTTCGAATTGCATCGCCTTAATGGAAACCATCGCGCTGATCATCAACTTGGTAGTCAGAATGGCAGATGGAATGCTCGATAAATAAATAAAAATGTCTTCGCACACACTCGCTGCTTCATTCACTTTCATACTCTCGAACGAATTCAATTGAGAGTGCCTGAACAGATAAACCAGATAAAACCACACACTAAGCCTACCTCAATGCAACACTAACTCAAAACAAAACACCTTTATTCACCGCGCTTCACACATTTTTAACACTTTATACAGTGAGTTCGACTTATTCAACTCATCCACTGATAATTTCAAACCTAAAATTAATAAATAACATTAACACAACACATGCGGTCCGTTTGATAGATTCGCCTATCTTAACAAACGGGTTGCAATCTTTGGAGCACAGACGCCAGGTGGGAATGCTATCCTTGTTCTACCGGTATTTTAGTGGAGATGCTCTGAGGAACTAGCGTCATTGATCCCTTCGGCATTGGTGCATAGTCGGGAAACACGCCAAACGCGCGCCCAACATTTGCACACGGTTGACATTTGTCACATGAGAACGGGTCGCTTCTACGATTCATTCTTGTGTTCAACAGCTCGGCTGTGGAATGAACTACCGGCCTCTGTGTTTCCTCCATCTATAACATGGGTCTCTTCAAGACCCAAGTTCACTCCTTCCTATCCTCTAAAAGACCCTCCACACAGCATCCCCAAAGATGATATAGGCCTTGAGGGAAATTATTTCCCTCAGGGTCTCCTGTGTGGAGTTACTGTAAAAAAAATACTTTTCACAGACTAGATCCTTTCCCTTCCCCTCCACCCCCCTCCCATCATCCTACACCCATAGGCTAACCTTTTAAATTTTATTTTTTAATTGAATAATTTAAATACTTAAGTGAAAACCTGTTATGAGTTCATTTTTTTACATATGTTTACCATACATAATAATTATTGTAAAGTGTTTGTTTTCAAATAAAATAAAATACATGAATAGATACTCTTTAGTTGTACCTACTCTTGACTTGATCCGGCTCAAATAATTAATTCACTGGTCGTCAGGTCGTGCCATGTTTTGTGATAACGATTTATTAAATATGTAACAAAGGAATATTAAATATTGATGTAAGATAAGGACATTTTAGTCAAACAAAGATTTTTTGTTTAAAATAAATACTGAAGCGGGTAAGTATCTGAATCAGCTTGTCCATTATTAACAAATTCAACACGCTACATAACCTGTCTATGGGGTTTTAAAGTGGATTGCTTTTTGATTATAAGGTTCGTAACGTACCGCCGTAGTTAATCCAGCACATTGTCATGCCACACTTAATTCTTCACACGTCAGCTTTTATCATTCAAGCCTTAAAATGTAATTACAACATTTGTTGGTTCACTGTTTCTGAAGTCTCCGTTATAATTTTCAAGTTTGAGTACAAAGAAACATACTCAAATTAATTACTTTCTTCTCTTCATTTTCATAGGTGCGTTGACGGATAGCTTGCGAAAGTTGTCTAATAAATAGTTTTCATATCAAAAGGTCTGTTGTTGGCATATATATTATAGCAGGATTGTTAGAAGAAGAAGTGCGCGAATGCACGTCTCTTGCTATGCGCAGAAAGGGCGTGATTTATTAATAGTTTCCTAGCGTTTGTTGGTGGATTGCTACACCGCAATCGCCTCACCCTCACCGTACTCCATTCCGAACGACGGTAGAGAACGTTTTTGTTTTGTTTTTTAGTTTTAACTATAATACTTTTAATGGCCGTTGTGTTTTACGTCGTAATAGAGTTGGATTCCATTTGGAGATTTAAATCTTCATTGTAATATTTAATCATCGAAGAAAATAATATTAACATATCCTAAATGAAACACGAAACCCCTTTTCGGTTAATGTAATATTTAAAGTTATTGTTAGAAATCAAACTACATTTCCAAAAGTACGTGATCGCACCGCTGTAAGGTGTCAAAGGCAGTAGCTAACTATACAAAATGATGTACATATCATATTCAATTCTAGATTGTATTCGATTAATATAGATTATATTCTTTACAAAAATGAGCACGTGTATGCAATGCGTATTCAAGGGACGATTTGATTGTGTTAGTGCCGAAAAAGGCCGCGCCTTTCGATAGAAATATACCGCAAGTGCCAGAAAATACAGCAATCAGTGCCATCTGTTGGTGAATCTATTAATTAGTACAACTAATAAAAGAACCTTGGCCAAGTTGGCTTTCTTTCTTATTATTGTCGATTTATTAAGGAGAAAAAGATACGGACATTTTATTTATAAATAGTAATTGGTTTGTAGTATTCATAAATGATGCGGTTATTTGGATATTTAATTGGCATCGGATACAAATGCAACTTAACAATTCTTAGAAATAACTCGCAAGAAGGGATTTGTTTGTGGTATATATATATATATATATTAAGAAAATAATAATTAATTCTGTTTTCATTCTGCCTACCCCGATTCAAAACTCCGCACACGCCACTGCCAATACGTATTAAAAAAAATGGCTGCTAGTATTATTTCGACCCCCAGCTAAGACGTATCTTAACGCTTTTGTTGGAATGAGATGTTTTTATCGTATTTTGAGACATCACTTTTTTAAAAGAGGACAATAAGGATAAGTGGATAAAAGGCCAAAAAAGTAAAATATTGTTTTATTCCCGATGAACTATGACCCATGGCTTCCTTTGTCCACAATTTACAAATATTTACATCTGAAAACCCACGGGGGAATGAATAAATAAATAAAATAAATACAAAGAACGCGTAAAATTCTACAGGTATTTCATTTTTCATTGTTTTGCATTTCAAATGACAAAAACTGTTTTTGCTTCACCCGTACAGCGATTAAATTAAGAAATGTAAAAATGTTTGTCTGTGTTTCCTCAATTTTTTTCGAAAATCAGTATTTTTTTATTTATTTATTTATATGAATACCGCACATTTATTTTATTTCTTAAAGTCACAGGCAATTCTATTGATGAAGCCAAGAAGTTTTAGTGATTTATTAATGACATTATTGATGTGGTCACAAAAAGAAAGCTTACAGTCTAAGGTGACACCAAGGTCCTTAATAGATGTGACGGTAGACAGGGAGACACTATTTAATTTATAATCGAACAGTATCGGTTTATTTGCTCTATATAATGACATGACTTTACATTTATCAATATTTAGTTCTAGGCAGTTGGTTTTACACCAATTATTAAGTGGAGAAGAATACAGTCATAGTAAGATTTTATTATTTTAATGATCTTATTGTCATCTGCAAAAAGCCAAACGCGCGAGTAAGAAAATGCACCGTCAATATCGTTAATATATATGTTAAAAAGAAGAGGAGCCAGATGGGCACCTTGAGGTACTCCAGGTGTTACTTTAATAATAATAGATTCAAAGTTATTTACTTTGAATCTTTCTTGTCTATCAAATAAATAAGATTTAGAGAATGATAATAAATGGTTTCTTATACAAATAGCATAAAGTTTGGCAATAAGAATTGAGTGATTGACATCATCAAAAGCTTTAGAAAAATCAATGTAGAGAACATCAACCTGCGAGTTATCTTCCAGAGCCTTAACAATAGTATGTAAAGGAAAGTAAATTTGTTATTGTAGATTTAGCAAATCTAAATCCATATTGTTGTTCAATCACAACATTTTTGAAGACGGGGGTGATTTTATTTGTAATGATAGACTCAAATATTTTCGGATTTTGACATATAATCGATATTGGCCTGTAGTTTCCGATGTTCGCCTTGTTTCCAGACTTAAAAATAGGTCTAATATATGACATTTTCCAGGAGTCGGGAAATGAGCCAGATGAGAATGATAAGTTATATAAGATACAAAGTGGCTAAGATAAAGTATATTTACATTCTTTCGATAAAATTTCGGGAATTCCATCAGGGCCAGTACTTAGCGTCCTAGAGAGATTATTTAAAGAATAGAAAACAACTATAAGTGAGATTTGACAAATACTCAAGTCGATATTTTCTGTAAAAGTGTGTGAGGGGGTGGTGCCCAATTTGTTAAAATAAACCGAGGAGAAGTGTTTCGCAAAGAGGTTGGCTATGTCAAGTCTATTTGTTGCATGAGTTTCATTATAATACATACTTGAAGGGATATCGTTTTCAGCATGTTTTTGGGCCACAAATTACCATTTTTTTTTTTGCGTTTAGTTGTAATTTGGACTCGGTAACTTCTATAAAGGATTTGTAGCTGTGTGATTCTATTTTAGACAATTCTCTCAATTGACAAAATTTTTGATGGTGCATTAAGTTGCCAGAATCTTTATATAATTTGTGAGTTTTATTTTTTCAAATATAAACTGTTTCAGCTCCGTGCTGAACCATTTAGGAAACTTGGGTTTGGTGTAGATTCCCCTTGGAACAAACAAACTTACAGCATCAGATAAAAATCTATTAAATTTAAGTACAGCATTGTTAATATTAGCATTGACAACCATACAGACAATAAATAATATTAATAAGTTAATAGCAGGAACAATGCTTTTGGTGGGTCAAAAAAAGGGCTTAAAATTATTGATGTAATAAACGTACCTATACCTTGTTCACAAGGGGTTTTAATTTATAGGTCTAATAAGGAACTTCAGTGAAAAATATAATGACTATAAAAAAAAAAAATATATATATATATATATATATACATATATTCAGCAAACGCCGATTCTGAATATATCACTTTTATTATATATAATTACATATAGAATTTATAAATCGTTATTTGAAAGTGACTAAAAATCATCTCATAAAAACACCTTGTTATGTTGGTACCATTACATTTGGACCATCTGACGTCACGTGGGCATTCTGTTTTTGGATTAGTATGGAAATTTTTATTCTTCGATTTTTTTTGTATTTTAAAAACGTATTTTTTTAATTTTGCCGAATTTTAAATTTAGTTTCGGTGACTTTAAGCTCCATAATGGTTAAAAAAACTTTTATTAATGAAAGAAATTAGAGCATTATTGAGTAAACCAATTATCAATATGGATATTATGATAATGTTACTGCTCAATACTTTTTAATTTTACTGTGAGTTCTTCAAAAATCACTAGATTCACTTGTAAATACTACCCACGTGGAAACCTGTAAATGGTCAAATTTATCTCACTTATTCATTATCCTTTATTTTTTTTTGTAAATCTCTCCTTAATAATAAAAACAAATAAATTCTTTGAATGAAAATTTCTAAAAAGGTACATAATTTTTTTTATTTATGTTTAGTTATTTTTTTAAATTATTAGAATATAAAACTATATACGGTAAAGCTCATCATTATTTTGACATTTGACATTCTAACCTCAAAACTGATCAAAACCGACCGGCCAGAGATTTGGAGCATTTTGGCGAGCTTTGAAAAATTGAAACTTTGATATTTATTTTAACTATGAAAACTTACTTTAGAAAAAAAACCGGAATATACTGGTATTTAAGTTCGAACGTCATTACTGAAAAAATTAAAAAGAAAAATGGACTGGAGTTCCTTATTAGAGTTAAAGAGAACAATATGTACCTAATTGGATTGTTTGGGTTGGTGTATACACTTCCGAATGCGATGTCGACATCAATGTGAAATGTTTTTACAGTGGGTTTTTATTTTTATTATATTGATTGTGTGTTATTCACCATAAGTTATACGCATACAGATTTTTCATTGAATTTCACTGAAATTTTCTTTTGAAATGTCGAATAACAACTTTGAAACATGCCTTATACAAGAAATTCATCTATGCGAGTACACCGTGTGCAATTTAACATTCGCTGCGATACCCATACGATGTGTAAATATATTAACTGTTCAAACGTGACTCGAAACCATATAATGTTTGTTTACACCAATCATGAGCTGGTATCACAGACCGTATCCCCTCACCCCCGTCACCATAATTCACAGTTTTTGCTTCTCTACAGATAGTTTTTGCCCCGCTGTGGCAATCTTTTTTGGTCCTTCGAGACGATTATTTGAACTCGTTGTTTGCCATTCACTGCGAACCGAAGGTATATTTTTTCTAATGTTTATGAAGTGTCCGCTTGTGATTTATTATCACACATTCGCCTATGGCACATTTACCAAGTACATCTTTGAAATTACGATGAGATGTTAAAAAAAATGGGCGACACAGCACAAAAGTAAAATAAATAAAAAAAAAATATATATAAAGAAAATAAGAAAGTGTTTTCAGAGTGATCCAGAGTGAACCAAGTGTATGTAAGGCCACTCTCTGACGGTCCGGTAGGGAATCGACATAAACCTCATGCGTGATACCGACAGGGCACCGCGTCATACATTTTAATGGGCTCTAGTTCACGACTCGGGCTCTAGCTCACGTCTTCAACCACTGCATAAGCGGCGACAACAACGTTTTATGTTGGAAGTAGGGAGAGTTGGAAAACTTTTTCATCGGAATACGAATGGTTTGTCTAAAAAAAATAATACTTACTTACGCAATTGTCCACAAATTATAATAACAGTGATGGTAGTAGGAGATTTTCAAATACTGTCACATAACCCAGAAATGTTTGTCTTTCCTTTTAAATTATTTTATTATTATAATTATTATTTGCAAACAATATTAAAAATAAATTTTTTGTCATGTTTCATCTGATTTTGCAAGACATGAAAGCTTTTTCTTTGGTGGTTTTTACGCTGTATTTCTAGCTCGTGAATGCTATGCGATAATAGTCCTTCTATCCTCTAGATTCTCTAGAAGATCTAGCTGGTGCATGACTTAGCAAACCGAAACCAGTGTGTACTTTATAGTCGTATGTACAAAAAAGGAAGAAAGGTATCTGCAACATTTTTTTGATAATTTTTGTTACATGTATTTAATATATGCATCACATTAAAAAAACAAGATTTTTAAAAATAGTTAATATTAACAATAAAATGTAATTTAAATAAAAAAATACACATATGTAACACTTCCTTGCCGGTACTGTTGACTGATTAGACATTTCCCCATTATGGGAATATCGCTGTAAGTGTACTAAACGCAGAGTTCATATTTCAGGTGTTTCTCAGCAATACATGTATGCATAGGATTAAATAATTAAAATATATCGAGTGCAACAGAAAACATGTTGTGTCGAAAATTAGGGGAAAAAATTCTTCATATATACGTATAGGTGCGTGCGTTGCAAACTTACCTAGTTGTGAAGTAATGAGCGAAAGGGGTATGAGATTTCGCTCATCGTGCCACAAAGCGCGGTCGTCAATATTATCCGGTGGTCTGCCGGGAGTAATGGACGTATCATCCATTTTATGTCTAGCCGATGTTTTTTTTCACGTTTCCAGTACTTACATACAATATTTTACTTATGTGTCTATGTATATGCTATTAAAAAAATATTTTAATAAGTAATAAATGTAAACTATTAATTTTTATTCGCAAATATTATGAAATTCTTATTTACCCTTTATACTGAGTGAATAGCACCGGAGTTTGAAGAATTTTCTAGTACTGTAAGGGAAGGTTAAATGCAAAGTAAAATTTTTAAAATTACAGTTTAAATTTCACTGATGTTGGGTAGATTCGTAGCTCACTGTAATATTATTACAATATGCGGGCTTGGTTAACCTTACTTTTAAGTGTTTTGCAATTTCTACATACAGCAAACATAATATATGTAACCGTATATGAATTAAAATATTTACTTTGTATTCACCACTTTATTAATATACAAAGATATCTACATGTTTCGAAATCAGTATTCTATATATTCCTGACGAAGAAAGCATCGCTTTCGAAACACGTAAGACATCTGTGTATATTAATAAAGTGGTCAATCCAAAGTAATTTTTAATATTAATTTATTAATATTGACGCCACAGAGTGAATACCAATCATTTGAAGAAATTATAGAACTAATATGATTTCCAAAAAAACTAATGATGACTATTTGATCAAATTGATATAATAAAAACCAATTAAACATTGCTAGACTATAATCTCTGTAAACAAGCCTCGTTCTACTTAATTCAACAAATCTCCGACCGGACGGGCGGGATCTTGTAGGACTTTAATGGACTATTCTAGGAAATTCTTTCCCACTAAATGTTACAAGTGTTCAGCGGAGATGCTATCTAAAGTGCTATCGCCGCCCGATCTGTAGCCGCTTCACAAAGTCACGCCCATACTCCCATTTGCGTACAGGAAACTTCCAGGAGCTTCCAGAAGGTTTCAGATTATCTACCCCACTGACCGGCACCAGCCACCAGCCACCCCTAATGCCCCCGGCCGTCAGGGTTCAACTTGAAGTTATGTTGGCGTTATATTAGGAAGCTTTCAGAGTTGATGATTTATCTTTTTTTAATATGCATACTTTTGTAATTATTATGTGCATTTGTTTGTTTATGAACCTCAAGATAGTTATTTAGTATTTCTTGTATACCACACAAGATCCTCGTCTGTCCCGAGCTAGTGAATTTACGCCATCTAGCTAAATAAACTAGAAGAGTATCAGCAGAGGATGGCTGGGAAATATCAGGCTATTCAATGCTGGTTAGTGAATATAGTTTAAGGCGCTTTAGCGACGTTTCGATTAAATGGTTGTTTATCATAAAAAAAACAAGTAGATATTTGCATTATAATTACAATTTAAAAGTTTTAAGAGTGTCTGCGTGGTAACTCTAGTATTCAATGGGGTTTTGAACTGATTTATTTTCTAAAATGTGGTCAGAAGTTAAATCTTTTTAATCGTCTAAATTACATTAGACATTAGTATTTCTTTGTCTTTTCAATTGAAAAGAACTTTGTTTCGTGAGAAATCAGTATTTCGGAGACGACACCATATATGTTTGTTGTATAAAAATGGCAAAATATGGATGCAAAAGATTTCCAAATGGAAATATTTAATATATTCCTAAGAACCTAATTATTTTGCAAGGTAAATTATTAGATATATGGATTGTCAGATTGTTCGGGTGTTCATAAGTACTGCATTCTGTATTTTAGGATAAACCTTCAATCAATAATACAATGACCTTTAATTCTAATTCTGTAAACACCAAGCGCCATCTTCCTACCTGAATTCCTTGAACAATAATAATTGTGTTCTGAGAGCAAATAATTAATAATTCCAATTTAATAAAGGAAAGTGCCTCCCTTAATCTCCTTAGGTACATCGTACACAATATTTACATTCAAGGAATTCAAATTGTAATATTAACTAGCAAAATTATATTTGAACTCCACTTCTTGCGCCTTAATAACTTCATAATAAACATGGGTAAATGCGTAAGTGTCTTTATTAAGACCCCATGAAAATCAGTTAATTTAAATTGGGCATGCCGTAAGTATTTGCGGAAAACTTAAGATATGATAAGTGAATTTTAATTAAAATCAGATTGAAGGGATGTTGTGGAGGAACAAAATCTGGCGGAAAGCATATTTTTTGTGTTATTCTCACTTTCTTCTGGTAAAATTAGTATGTTTTTTTTTCTGTTTTCTGGAATAAAAAGCAATGATACGGTATTCTCAATAGCAAAATAAGTAAGTCAGTGACCCTCTTTGTGTGTCTAATTCGATCTTCCTAATTTGTGGTTAAATAATTATGTTTTTAAACAGAGAAATATAAATTCTAAGTTGACACAAATTTACGATTTCCACTTGCTTACAGCTTCAAATACATTCTTGAAATTAATATTTTCTTTAATAATAACTCTTTTCCGTAAATCAAGTCGGTACGGACGTGGAAGTGTGTCGGTGGAGAAATCGCTAACACAGTACCGGTGTCTTCTAAATGTTACTTAAGAGAGACTAGTAAATTTACTCACGTAAAATATAAGATTTCACGTGACTGTCAGATTAATCTCACGGTTAGAAGAAAGATGAATATCTTCATGAAAGTTATTTCAGATTCATAAGGTTATTCTGAGCAAACGATAGATTCAACTGTTTGTGTTTTGATTCCAAGTCATACCCTATAAGATTTTGAACAGTTTTTTTTAAAAATAATTTCTTTAAAATATTTGTATTATTAATAAATGAATTAAAAATAACTATGTAATCACCACTACATTAATACATGCATATCAACATGTTTCGAAAGCGAAGATTTCATTATTATATTTTATAGAAAATAATGAACATATGCTGAAAAAATTTTTACATTATGTGGTCTTATTGACTTGTATAAGAATAAAATAACTTTTATTTAAAATAAATATTTTTTTACATAACAAAAATAAGGAAATTATAAATGTACCACTAATCGGGAAAATCATTCAAAGCCACTGATCAATTTAGTCAACCTGCCAATATGCCTCTAATTAAATATGGATTCTAAACATGTTTCAAGATTCCTTTGCAATTTTTGACATCTCGGTCCGAATTTCCAAACAAACAAAATGCCATTCCCAAACATGGATCGATGGAGAGGATGAAATATTGCTTCATACATTACTTGTCTATCGTACTGATTCATAACATTATCCCAATGGAACATTGGATTATTTTATTTAATTCTTACTTATATATACGACCATTAGTTATCGGCTCACATACTCGTGTTGCTCATCTCACTAGTTGTAAAATGCCTGTGTTGAGATGCCAATTTTCAGGAGTGGTTATTCAGCTAGCATATTTAGATGACAAATCGATTAACAGATTACAATTTAATATTTTTTTTCAAAACTGTACTAATTTAAAGGCATAACATAATTTAGAAGCTGTGTGGTTTATTGGTGGTGATCAATGATCTTACTTTTAAAGGAACTTTTATTTTGCGTATTTCTGATGTTATTAAGTAGGGAATTGAATAGCTTAATAGCATTGTCTAAAGGAAGTTTTACACATTGGGATATTAAAAGATGTTACATGTGATTTTCTTAGGCCTGTAGTTTTCTGTTCTTTCTTCAAACATATAGATAATTTAAAATTGATTCAGCGGAATATTTTTGGAATATTTTTTTCTCAAGTTAGTGACATTTAGTTTCTTAAAAATGAAATCACTACTCGTCCTTAATGGAACTTTAAGAATAACCTTCAGGATTAGTTTCTGAATCTTTGTTAAAGGCTCCAAGTAAGTATTTGTGGCACTTTGATTCATATTTCTATTTTTGAAACTGATAATACATGGTGGAATTCTATTATAATGATATAATAACACAGATATGAAACTTATTTCCACTTTTATTTTATTTCTCCGTGACCGGTTTCAGCTTGTTAAAGCCATCTTCAGACTGGTGATGGCTCTAACAAGCTGAAGCCAGTCTGAAGATAGCTTTAACAAGCTAAAGCCAGTCTGAAGATAGCTTTAACAAGCTGAAACCGGTCACGGAGAAATAAAATAAAAGTGGAAATAAGTTTCATATGTGTGTTATTATATCATGACTTTGATTCACTTGACTATTCCCTTTTACTTAGATCCATTATAAAATATTTTTTCTAAACAATAAAAAAGCCTCAAAACACATGTTTTCATTTACGATTGCAAAAGAAAAATACATTTCTACTCCTAATTTTGGCATAGTACAATTATTTTCTAAAAAAGGTCTTGTATAAAAAAATAACAAGGTAAAAGTTAATCTTGTTTATTAAATGAAATTATGGCAATCGTTCTAGTTCTTGTAGATATTTATTCCGGTTTATAAGCCTCTTAACGTTTTCCTGTTTTATAAAACTCTAGTTCGCAAGATTTAAGAACGTTTTTCCGAGAATTTTCTCCGGTTTATTATAATAACTTCCTCGTTAGTAGTTTGAGATAGCATTAATAAAACTGGCAGCATCTTCCGAGATAACTAAGAAAAAACCTCCCAGCTCCTATGGCCTCAGGGGGTAACTTTGATCAATGGAAGATTAAAAAAAACATGATTTAAATTTATTTTTGGAATATCATGTCTTACTCTTGTGATTCTAACTTTATAACGCGAGTATTCTGTTTTACCAAACCTTATTGGGACAATGAATTCCAGAAACAAAGATAACTGTTTTTATTTTTTTATTGACATAATTTCTGACAATGAATAGAATTTCAATTTCTGATTTTTATGAACTGCGGCATTACTTCACAAGACCGCCACATACCGTTCGACATAAAAAAAAATCATAAAGTTGAGGGTGCCCTCGACACCGGTAATCAAGAATAAAAAATCACTTCCACAAGATATAATAATTTCTACAATATATGACATATCTAACGTAATGTGAAACTCAAATCTGGTATACGTAAACGATTACTCTATACTTTTTTCTTATCTCTTTGAACTTAACTATTATTCTATATTAATTATTATACAATGCTCAAATTATCTGGAATACACACATTTTTTTTACTATTCTTTACATATCTTTATACTTAATTATTATACATTTTTCTAGATATATTATATTACCATACCATGTCAATACAAGCGTTTTTACCTTTTTACTTTTGTATAATGGCACTTAATATGAAGTAAACTTGTCAATTTGATTGTCCTAAAACGGGATTTGTTCCTAGTTGGGCTGTCAAAGCTTTCATAAATTTTGTTGTTAAATAATAATAATCATAATAATGTTTTATTATTATCTTTTTTTTATAAGAAAATAATAAATAATTTTATTATCCATGGGATTTCCCGAGTTAAGAATTTCATTTACAAAATATTAAATAACATTATATTAAATTGATGAAAAAAAACAAAATAATTGTTAGGTGAGGTGTTTTAAGTGCAGTTGAGTGGTTTCGGTGTTAGTTTGCGTGTGTTTCAAATAAATAAATATAATAATAATAATAACTATTATTATTATATTACTATTATTGAAAGACGGGCTGAAACCGGTCAGGTCATAAAATAAAATTTAAAAAAAGGGTTAAAAATTGTTTTAAAAAAAATAACGTCATATTAATAATGTTATTGGATCGGAATGACCGACGTTCTACCAAAATATATTAGAAGTGAAAACTTGAAATGTGTAACACTATCACCTATAAGAAATACATCTCCTCCGATATATATGTCGTATTTCACATAGTAAATTTGTTGAAACGAACAGTTTTTGTAAATAAAAATACCGATAAATATTATATAATGATCTGGCCGACGAGTAAACAATTAGCAAATTCATTTATTCACTGCACAGAAGTCTCAACTGCTCGGACCCATTGGATGGCTAATTGTAGTGAAATGTTACGAGGCCCAATGGAATAAGAGAGAGATTAAAATTGTCAAGAGAAATGACAGGAAGGGATTGGCTCTTTTGATCTGGTAAGCGAATATGGCGACATCTATTATAACATGCAACATTTAGATTACAAATTGTATTTTCACCAGGGATACGTTGATGTTGTAAGTTTATTTCACACTGGAACGAGCTGAAAATTCACGTAAGATTATAAAATTAATTTTATTATAAAAATCAAACAACACAGCCGCGACGCACTCACTCAGATTTTACTTTCGTTAAGTATAAACCAGTGACGCTAGAAATAATAGACTTGCTCTAAGTACCATTTCGACAGCTGGAGGCGAAGGTAAACAAGCCAAACCTTTTACTTATTTGATGTTTTAAATTACGGGACGCTTGCCCACCCCTATTATTTTGGTTTCTTTTCCTTGCGTGTTAGAGCATCCCTATGTAGTATTTGCTCTGTGGTAAGAACCAACAATATCTTAAATTAAACCACCCAGCGATACAGAATAATTTATGCAAATCACTAATGGCCGGTTCTATAACCATCCATTCGTAACGCTTGATACCATTTTTAACTAATATTTGGTCTACTGCCCGATTTCACCGTTTTATAAACGTTCGCCAGATTATCGGTCGCTTGACAGCTGACAGTTGTTGCCCGACGATCGCTTATTTAAAACCGTGAACTATTTTAATCAAAAAGACAATATATAATACGCATTTGTGAAATGGATTCCTTATCGAGCAGCGCAATTCCTCAAACGCGCGTCCAATATTTGCACACGGTTGACATTTGTCACATGAGAACGGGTCACTTCTATGACTCGTTCTTGTGTTCCTCCATCCTACAATATGAGTTTCTTCAAGACGCAAGTACACTCTTTCCTATCATCCAAAATACCCTTCACACAGCATTCCCAAAGCTGATATATGCCTTGATAAAAATTATTTCCCTCAGGGCCTCCTGTGTGGAGTTACTGTAAAAAAAGTGTACTGGAGCCAATATCATGCATTCTTACAGCACCTGGTTTATGCTGATTCCTTACCGACCTGTGAGGGAGCGGTCTTACATGGACACTCAAATAATTTGAAGGCAATATTAAGCGGTAACTCAGTTTCATCCATTATGACAAAGCCACCAATACAATATTTCACATTGATTTCTTGAATTTAGTCTGAAATCTAGACTGAAGCTCAATTAGTATAACATTAGGGTCCATTTGAAATTCGAACATTTGCCGAGGAAAGTTAGCAAGGTCAATGTAGCGCCACGCTTACCCCTGGTGACGCTATTCAGAACTAACTTTTTACCTTACTTCCGCCAGAATGAGTTTCCGATTAATTAACATCACGGGAGAAGTTCGCAGCTGCGACTGGAATTACCCATATTATTTCTTTGATAAACTCTGCGGAAATCTCTTCTCAAAATTAATTAATAATATTTCCACCTTGTGAATACATGTAGGTAGGTACCAAGCACTGAATAGACAATCCAAAGAAGTGCGATCTCTATCGATTTAAAGAAAACTGATATCACCATTCACACAAGACCTCTTCACTCCTAGGCCCCAGATGGGCAAATAAAGGAAGGATTTCGGTTTTTGAATATATTTGCTCATTTCATTGGAAGTAAAGAAAAATTAAGTTAGGTTAGGTTTATTCTTAGTAAAAAAAATTATGTATCGGATTTCCACTCAAGACGCATGCAGATATAAGTACGAGTATATTGACGTTGGTTACACGGCCGCATATCCTCTATGCATACTTAATTTACAGATGGGGACGTACAGCAGAAACAATCCTTCAGCTGTAAAACTGTTTATTTGTATGCAAAAATTAACAAACAAACATCGCCCGTCCGGGACGTTTTTCTTTATACAATATATTAAATAAACCATTTTACGCGAATTTGACCGCTAGTATGGAGGACCGTTAACTCAAAAAAATTTAAAAGATTTCCATTACGCTGAACGTCGAAGTATTAAACTAATGTCATTAATATTCATTAAAGTTTTATAGAAATAATGGAATTATTGTGGTATTTTATAAACGCCCTATTTATTACCTACATATTGGTTTTAAGTTGATTCGTTACGCAACGGACATTACGACATTTTTCACAGTCGTCAATCAATCAATGTCAAAAAGGTAAACACAAATACAACCTACATGATAAATACGTTATGTTGCGCACATGAACTAAAAATATTATTTATTACCCAAAAGTAAATCGTAGGAAAAACACAGCTTGGAAATTTCTTTCAAATCTTTTTGACATTTCTAAAACATTCACGTGGTAACTTTGGAGACGTATTTTCTAACGCAAATAAAAGCTCTTCAAAATTTAGAAACTTTTAACAAAATTCGTTTTGGAAGGTTCAAGGGAATATCGAAATATACCCACCTGCCTCGTATGTTGCTGAAACTAATGTTGGACAAATTTAATAATTTATTTTAAATGTTAGTTTTAAACTGCCTTTTACTTACCCACGCACTGGCCTTGCCTATGCGAGATTTTTTTTTTAATAAGTATTATGCATACGTGTACATTACATTGTTAACACATTATTTTTTATAATATACATGCTAAATAATATACTCGCAGGTAAATTTTTAGGTAAATTAGATAATAATAGGATTTAATTTACATAGCGCAGTTATGTAAAAGTTTACCCCAAGATTTACCACCGCTAAAGAGTACAAAAAGTGCCAAAGTATACCAATTTTAAGGAATTGATTAGCTGTTCATATACATCGTTATTATTTTAGAGTAAATTGTTGGTTTACCAAAAAAAGATTATGTATGAGATGAAAACGATGAAAAAATTTATTGATAATCATTATTTGAAATTTTTTAAATGTTAACATTACAAATTATACCACAGAAGTAATGATTGTTGATAAATCGTTTTTGTAATGGTCAGATAAGACTTTTATTAGGAACAAAAACAGTGAGTATTGTAGTAAACACATTTAACTTATTCTAAAAATTATTGACAAGTTGTAGTTGACGACAAGTGTTATAATAAAGCAAACGTGGTTGAGTGGTGGTGATCCTTTGCTATGAATCCGGAGGTCGCGGGTTCGAATACCGAGGTTTTAAAATGGAGTATATTTGCAGGATGTTCCAGAATTGTAGACACTGTCAGTATCGCGCTGGTGAAAGACCACCATTAAGAATCGAAAATTTGCTTGAAATGGCTTTAACCGTGTTTGGTGACCAGATCTGATTCCCTACTTTCCTCTTCTATATCTCCTTCCCCTCTTCAATACCTTCAGCCTGACAACATACCCCAATTGGGAATAGCATAGTCTCACTGCCTCCAGACAGTTGAGAGCAGCTGGGACTCTTGTGCGGCATCAAATAAAAAATAATAAAAAACAAACAAAATGTAAGAACTACTGGGAATACTTATGCAACTCCTAAAAATGCTGCAAGCACCAATTCAATGTATAATGTTTCCACGTAAGTGATTTTTGTCCTTCGTTTTCAAATTGAATATTGCCGCAACCGCTAAATGTAAAAAAAATACAAGATTTTGAGGATTAAACATCAATTAAAAAACATAATATTGACAAAACGACGAGTTTTCAATGTCGCATAGTTCTTATTTTTCGTTGTAGAGTCACAGGACCCAGATAGATCGAAAATAGATAGAAAAAAAATCCCGTTGAATGCCATATAAACCGTATTTTCGTAGGTAGTGACGGTTACAGCATTATTGTTTTCTCGCAACGAATTATAATGAGGTACAGATCTTAGCTATTGTTATTCTCTTTTCCGAGAGGTAATTATTATTGTCTTGTCATTTGGCGTCCATCATTTCCACGCCGACTACAAGCTTCTTATTCTGTCTCTTTTATTTTTTCTCACGCTGTAAAAACAATTTCCTGTTTTTTATTTACTTAATTAAATCAGCACGATTTCGCCATAAATTTCTAGCAGACTTTCGTCAATTTTCCATTAAGGGTTTAGTTGCAAAAAAGCGTTAGAAGTTTCGAGGCGGAGAAGGTTACCATAAATAATTTCCTGAAGGCAGGTCTACCCCGCTCTAACTTCTGTTCCCCGCGGCTGAGTGTTACCTCATTTATCTATTATATTATACCTTCCAACCATTGGTGTTATCAAACTAGATGAACCTTCTACTAGAAAGCTGCCCATTTTCTCTAATTACGGCTTCAGACTTCTTAGTACACAACTTTTTTCTTATAAATTATTTTTATTTTTTATTATTAATACATTTTTTGATGTCTACATTTACATAACACAAAAGAGTTTCTTTTCATGAAAATATTATTTTTTTATTTTTATGTTTATTTATTTATATATTTACTTATATACATACATATATGCATATATATAACTATTCAAGTTTACAAATAAAATGAGGTTTGACGTAAAAATAATAACTGTATAAAATTAATAAGAATTTAAAAGAAAACTGGACAAAATATTTTTTTGTTGTTGTTGAGAGAAAACACAATATTTGTATTAATACGTGGATGTTGATGTGTTTAAATAAAAAAATTATAATTTAAATAAGAAAAATAAAATGAAAATAAGGAAATAAAATGGAGAAAAATATGTTATGGCCGGAAAAAGTTGATGTCTTTGGTTTTTATCCAGATTTAAAAAAATGTATGTGTTTAAAGACGATATGTTTGGATACTTATTTACTGTAGATAGTAAATTATACATTTTAGGAGCAATTAAAAAGCATGTCTCTGCACAACCCTAGTTTTACACAAAGGTACTTCATGTACGTGATTTTTTTCTGTTACTAAAGCGATTTTAGTTGTTTAAGAATAGTTTTTTCTGAAAAATATATATTTTTGGCACTGTAGATAATACATTTTTCTTATATCCAACAATTCAGCCTCATGGAATAATTATATAATGAATTGATGTTTTCTGCTACAACACTGTGTCTAGGATAAAAAATCAGTTTATTTGAATGTTTTTATTAAATTTATTAAGGTTTTTTGCGCATCTTTTTTATCGATGCATTTATTATGTTATATTTCTATAAAACACCCAATCGGGCGTAACAAAGGTTTGCTGTATTGTATACACGCTTTGTAACTGTTCATGTTTTACAACGTCATTATAATTAAAAACCTATTATCCACCCATTGCGCTGTAACTAGCTGCTTACATAGTCTCTACGTTCTTACTTCTTTTATATTTGTGTTATTGTATTATGTACTAAGCCACTTGTTATACTCTTTTGTAAAACTTGCAGTTATAATGTAACCACAGGTAAAACTGTTATTCATTACGCTGTTTACTCATATTATACATAATTACTTCTTTTACAATCTAATTATTATTGTACTATATTATTATACTCCTTTGTATAACTATATGATAAATGTATTAACATGTAAAAGCCTTCTAGGCGTGATTAAATAAATCTGTTATCGTAAGCAGTGGCGGTTTTATCTAGTGTGCATTTGTGCAGGGAACTCCTGTAAAAAATATATAAGAAAATAAAACATACTTGCATTGTAATTTTACCAAACTTTAAGCATCGCGCCATTCAAATTAGTTGCAAAAAATCCACCCGTCCGTATAGATAATACTACCCTAGAGCGAGTCCAAAATGTGTGCTATGAATTCAGGAAATATAGGGCTTTCTTTCCTAAGAAATAGCTCATACATTGTCATTCTTGTGGCGCTTCGGCAGGAAACCGTACCGAGCGTTCAATTCTTCAGAATCTACAAGGCACAGTATGCGTAGCTACATGAATATTTGTTAACAATTTTGTTTTACGGAATAGTATTTTGTAAGAATCAACAGATTTTTTTCTGTGTTTATCGTGTTTAAATTGTTATTAAAATTAGTAAAATACTGAAGATGATACTTTTTTAGATATAAAAAAGAAGAGTAACGTTTCTGACGAAAATTGTGATTTTAATATCTAAATCTTTTTTTTATTACTTTACGACAATATAATTTACTATTTATTAGCAACGGACGTTTTAATGAATCGACAAATTGTTTCTTATTGCTCGATAATTTATGGTGCAGTGATGGTGAGGGAAAAATTATAAACAATATAGAAAAGAGAAAGATAGTATTTTTTCATAAAGAAGGAATTTTTTTCTAACCTTTTAAATCTCTGATTGAACTCCCAATGAGATCCGCAACCGATCGTAAGGTTTTCTACCAGCTGGCAATCTTTACACTGCAGGCTCAAGAGCGCTGTTTTAAAATTATTAAATTATTTAAAATATTATTTTTAAATGAATTAATTGCGAAACAGCAAAAATTTATTAAATGAAATTTACTTGCGCACGCCGGGATTTGAATCCGCAACCTTCGGATTCGTAGTAGAGAGCCTTATCCGTCTATCATGGAGGCCGTGTGACGACATAGACATTTCATAAACAACCTCGACTATATAAAAAGAAAATTACCCATATTCTATCACGTTGTAATATGCAAGCAACTTAATAGGCATAAATTTATTTGAATCATATTCTTTTTTGCATATGGTATCCCTACAAACAAAAGGCAACTGACCGGCGTTCTGTTATTCACAGAGCCCACGATTAATTCGCTTTCCTGCCTCTCACTGAATCGGTCGTACATTCTAGAGACTTGCTAATTGCATTTACATCACTTCTCGCTTCTTTTGAATTAACCTTCTGAATTATAATTTGTACGCGTCGAGAAATATATTTATTAAATGTTGACCCTTCTTTTCTTTTAATCTCCGCGACAACCTTTAACGAGAGACACTTGGTAAGTATAAAGACACTAATACCCAAACGAGGACCACACATCCTTTAAAACGTCATGGGAAGTAGTGGTGTGATTAGATATACCGTAATTTGCTTTATTTTTTTCTTCTATTTCCATATCTTCATCAGTTTTATGTTTATTGTACCTACCTTATAGAGTTAGAGAAATATTTTGACGTGCTTTATTTTATTTTATTTCCCCCCCCCCTTTTCTCTTTCTGCATCCTATACGAGTATTATGCTTCATGTTTCGTTATCCCTATTTCCCAATACTAATTTCATAAATACGATTATGTTAATACTCTGTAAATATTCCAAAACAATTACTAAATCTACAAAATAATTGCTTAAACCAATAACTTTACTGCAATTTATATTTGATTCTAAAAAAATTAACCTGACAATAGAAGAAAGAGAGTAAAAGAATATTCGTTATTCATTGTCTCGAAATAACGGCTGGCGGTCGTGTTCCCATAATAACCCGACTTTTAAAAATGTCGTCAGTTTATGCCGATAAAGACACTCTCCTGTATTTCATATCCGTGTTTTCTCGACAGTGCAAAAATTTATTTATCATTTTCTTCTATCAGGAGGTTGAAACGATGTTACATTCGTTGCTTACTGATTTTAAGACGACCAAGTTGGAATTTTTTCGCAATCTCATAAACTTATTTTAAATAAAACATTGCTTTTTTATATGCAATTTAAGGTAGTAAGTAAACGAGCAATTGCATAAAATTCTCATGTCATTACGTAATACACAAGAAAAGATGATTCACTTTACATAATCAAGTATCAACTGCGGGTTTCCATTCTTGCTGGTCCAGTGATGTTATCAAAGTTACTTGCTTCTCCCGACGTATTGATCTCGTCAATTCAATGATCTTTTGGACGACCTTTTTACCTCTTGATTTTTCTTAGGTTTGCGCTTCTGAAAGACGAGAAAAATATTATTCATCGGTCATACAATTCGATCTAATGTCGCGAGTGTGTTGTTATGTTCTGAAATGATAGTTTTCTTTGGTTCCTACCTTATTTGCTATTTTTCCAGTTCTTGCCTTCCCAAAACAAACAAAATATTTTGAAAAAGCAATACAGTGATCTGACAGTAATTGCTTTAGCGCTCTTTTGTTTGGAGAAGAAAAAACTACTTTCTAGTAGCACGTTCGTTAAGTGCTTGGTTATCCTTGTCCTTTAAATCTTAAAACTGTCCCTTATTACAATCAACCAAAACCATCATTATTGGTGTCGTTGTTATTCACAGTCCACAAGACTTTTACTTAAAAAACCCCACATAGTCTTACGCTTGTAACATTGAATAACAGTGTTTTTATAAACAAAGCAAAAATATAAGGAAAAATTACCATTATTTACAGAAATTACTATTGTGTTATTAATAAATCTATATGTACAGTCGACAAATGCATTTAGTTCAAAGTGTCATCATACAAAGCTCTGCATAAACTAGCCCAGAATTGCTGATAATATAAATTACGATAAGACTAAATAATTACTTGTTGAATAACTGTCATTTACAATAGAAGTATGTTAGATAAGATACTCTTAAATGACAATACCTCCAGCGCTTAACATCTGATGGCAACATGCTACACCAGCGCCATCTAGCGGCTCGAGATAGACAAATTGTTTTTTAAAACATTTTAATAGATTTTTAGTGAAATTCTTAATAAATTATACAAAAATAAATATAAGGTAACCTATTATGAATTAACTTATTTTTTGCTGATGTAATATATTAAAAAATAGGTTATTAGGATTGTATTACTTTTTAAAGCCTCGCTGCTCGCTCACTTTCTAATTTTTTTACAAAGAAAAGAAAATATTTATTATAATAGCAATACAGTCTGGTAGCCTACAGTGTAGCATGTTGCCAGTATTTTGACGTCTATGATATTTGATTACACACGTAGCTTTGGATATATACACCTGAGCAAAAAAGGATTAAAATCATAAGTAGGTTACTTTTAATTTTTTGTATTTTCGATTTCTATAATTTATTAAAAACATATTTCACTTATCTATTAAAATGTATCAAAAACCTATTTGCACAACTCGGGCCGCTATAGGGCGCTAGTTTAGCAAGTTGCCATCTCAATGCATGAAAAGTCAGGAGCTGCGCGTATTATTACATTTCTGCGGTATTTGGTGTTATTTTATGAAAAATACTGAGGGATGTTCATAATTGTAATACTTTTTTAAATTTCACGGTTGTTGTGAAAACCTGTCTCCAGAAAATATAAAAACGTTCAGAATAAACCGTCGGTGGCCTTAATCCCTATTTTTCCTTGTGCATGAGGATATGAAAAGGGACTTCACTTGCCGTCGGGAATGAACAAACAAACGGACCATATAAACGCAAATCTCCTGTCATACAAATAAATACAATAACAATAGGACTGTGAACCCTTCTACCGACTTTCGTATTAACTGGTAAATACTATAATATTTGCACAAATCTGTATTTTGATATGAAAAGGTTTCTGCATTATTTCATTCATTGTCCGTGTCCAGATGGGAAAGATACGCGAGCCGCTCCCAACTAGCAAATAAATAATTTTGCCGTCGAAGGGGCAAAACAAAAAGTGTACGCCAATTGCGACTGAAATAGAGTATTCGGCCCTTTCATTATTTTTCAAATATTAATTGACTTGCTTGCTAGTTGGTAGCGCTCACGTGCGTTGAACGACATAATCGTGCAGCATTTGCCATAGTAATGCGGAAAGTAATTACTTTCGGTTAGTTTTGAAATATGTTAGGAATATTAGATTGCCTGGTGATATGTCCATTCTTTTTTATTTAATTTTAGTACATAAATAGGCAATATGCCCAAAACTTACATACATGAGTGTTTAAAAAGTAATAATAATTAATAAGTACAATAAACAACAATTATCATCCGGCAAAAATTATATAAATGACAAACAAGTGAATTAAGACGTAAAAATAATTAAAATGGTTTAGGCTATTACACACGCGTACGAACTATTAGGATCGTCCTGGTGAAAGTTCACCTTTCAGAATTAAAACGTTGCTTGAAATGGCTTAAACAGTATTTAGTGATCAGATCTGATCTACGACTTAGGTACTTTTCAACCTTCATCTCCCTCAGCCTCACAGCATACCCTGATCGGGGTTGTCAGGGTCTCATAGGCTTCGGGCAGTTGGAATTGTTGTCCGGAACTCACATACGGATATTACAACTTCCCTTAATCCTTTACCCCTTTCCGCAACTCAAACTGCCTACCTCTCAACATTTCTCAATTTTTTGGCTTCCACAATATCACAGGATCCGGCAGTCAATGAAATTGAACACACCATAAATATTTCTTGAATAGAAAAGCATAGGAAAGGCTTTGATTTTATGTGCATTTTCAAAATAATTGATTGTATTATTAACTCACCTTTTTTATTGCAACTCATCCAGTTCAACATTCCTTGCCGCGGATCCTCAATCAACACTCTACTAATTATGCGTACCATTCTACCCCGTACAGAATGTCGAGACTTGTTAACTCAAGTCAGGGCCTTGAAATTTTAGGTATCAGTCTAAATGATTATTGTCAAGCTTGTAAGAACCCTGATACCATCCACGAGGGGCGCCAGTGTAAGAAGTAGAGTGTTAGGGGTCCTGACGGGGTTACCACGTTGGCGCCAGTGTAAGAAGTCAAAACGTTGGAGCGCCAGCGTAAGTAGTACAAGCCACACTCTACGGCGGCAGTGTGAGAAGTTAGAAAGGGGTCCCTGATGCAGCGTTAGGAGTTCAGGTTTTGACTCACCTTGAGGCCAGACGTTGGAGGACTGACTCATGGTTTACCTAGGGTAGCTTAGTAGGCGGAACATGTCATCTCCTATCCGAAAGGTCGTGAGGCGGTTTCCGCCTCATATTTGATCAGGGATAAAGATACTCGAACTACCAAATGAAAGATATGCATCTTCGAGCCAGGGTTTATTACGGGAGAGCAATCACAGCTTATACATAGGGTAATTATACACAAATATCGACAATATACCTCCTTACTAATGGTCCAAATCTCTCTCTCTCGTGAATCTAGAATCGGGCATGTTCTACTAGTATTCAGTTAACTACAGCACAGATAAAGTGGTTTCAAGAACAGCTTACATGGTCAACCGGCATCGGCTTGCACGTTCCTCCATTGCAAATGTGTCATGCCGGGGAACACGCAATCCCACGCGGCCAGCATCCATCAGATCACGGAGTTTTACACTCGACACTGACTTTACAAGTTAGATTTATACAAGGACAAGGAGTTTACAGTGTCCCAATGCGTGGTAAGCGAGATGACGCCTAAAACCACGCGCAGCGGCCATTTGCCTAAGGGCAAGTCGCTCTGTTTGTACACCTTCTCTCGGTTATAATGCCGGTCTCGCTCTGGCGGGCGAGCGACGCGGTCACGGGCGGAATTCTGGCCCTGGCGGAAACGGAACCAAATCCACTCCGCGGACTTTTTAACGAGGAGCTAGATGCATTTGCACGAGAGACTAAAAGCGTTTTAACTGTAGTGAATTCGTTACAAAATTAAAACTCGAAGATTATCATTTAAAATATCTTAAATCATGGACTCTACCGAAACCTTGTTCAGGCTTTGACTTGAATGTTCTCTCAAATGTATATTTTTGTCAAGGCTTCATTCATGTATTATGTATGTGCTGTTATTTTTCTGTAGCTCTTGTTTATTTTATTTTATGTTATGTATTTTGTGTAATTGGAAAATGATCTGTCAAGTACAAAATAAATAAATCTTCACATTAAAAAAATGTGAATACATACATGAAATTTTCTAAAGCTCCCGGGTAAAACGCATGAGAATGCAGACATGCAAGAGCGATGTATATTTTATAATACAGTAAACACTTTAATCAAGGCGCAATGCGAGCGTCGCATTGGCCTGATGTATGTCGGCTCTCGACAACAGCGGTACAAGCTTTGCAATAAAAATGTTAACCATTTTGAAAGCTGTTGACTTTCCGAGTTGTTTTCGTATTATGGACGTACAAAGCAACGGACTGTATTTTGCACGGCTTTATGAATTGTTGCTCTAAAGATGTTTTATTATTTTAGCAAACTAAATGCTTTGGAGAGAATGCCTTTTAATTAGCAAAGTAGTATTAAAATATTTACAGTTTTAAATATATTTATCAGACTATTCTATAAAATCATTTCACTTTGAATCAAAATCACGTTGCTAAATTATTAATTACAACGTAAGTTTTGTGAGATATTCGGGTGTGGGTTTGTTCATATTTTCTTCGCTCAATAAATATACGTACAGTAGAATCATTATAAAAGAGATTTTTGCTTGTGTAGTGGTGTACTGTATAGTTGGACGTGGGTTGATTCTATATGGGTGGCCATAAATACTTACGATAATTGCTTTTAACGATTAGTGCGCAGACGAACGATTGAGGACTTTATGAAATGCGTAAACATTTTAATTTAAAAAAAAATATAGGCAGGTTATTTTATTAATTTTTTAAAAAAAAATTTTTATAAGTCTTACTAAACTGAATATATTCTAAACTAAACAGTGTGATGGTGAGAAATTTCCGATTTGTACATATTTGTTTGATCACAATGTATTTTTGTTTTTCTACTATTTTTTTTTTAATGTGAATACCGAACAAGAGTTCCAACTGCTTCCAAACGTCTGGAGCAAGTGAAACTATGGCATTCCCAATTGGGTAATGTTTTAAGGCTGAAGGTAGTGAGGAGGGAAAGGAGAAAGGGAGGAATAGCGGTTACATAATTTCACAATTCCTATGGTGGAGGTCAAAGTGGGATGCTGAGGTTATTCAGCCAGTTGACGGAATCTGGAGTCACTTGGTTAAGCAGACATACCACCGGAAAACTGACGAAGGGACATTCTTTTCCGATGTGTTCTGTTGTTAGAATATGTCCGCATTGACAAAATTCGGAATCATTTAGGACCTTTTTATGCATCATATATGCATAACGGCTGTATCTTCCGATGGAGAGAGAACCGTGGCGATTTAATGGAAGGGTCTACAACAAGGTGCTTGTTTTACTTGTCCAAGGTCTGCCACTGAGTTCGCCATGATTTTTCAGTGGAGTATCGTAATAGAAACAGTAGAATTAGTCCAAAAAGTTTCCTTTAGATCAGGCGTAACAGTAGAATTAGTCCAAGTAGTTTCTTTTACATCAGGCGGCTGGCCAGGAGGTTTACAAGGAAATCAGAAATAATATATACTATCTTTATTGCACTTTACAGAGTGGTAGATGGTTTTAGCAATGCTCTGATGAATTACCACCACTCTGGCTTTATCAATGTTTGGTTAACAGATCTGAATATCCAAAACTTCCCCATCTAGTTTTCCTCTCTATTGCTTTCAGTCTCAAATGCGAGAAATTGGGACTGTTGTGCGGTATTAAAATAAAATACTATAGGTAGTTGCATGCACGCTGTTGTTTTCCAGCCAATGGTATTATTTGATATAGACCGATGAAACTATAAATAATTTGAAATCGGCTACAACTCGCCATGGATGATATAATGCAATAAACAAGATGAAGTAGTTTTATTATTACCCGGATACCGCGAGAAAATGTTACTTTATTAAACGAATAAGCCAGCGGATAAATTGGAAACCTGCTCTGCGCAAGTTTTGTTTTCCGTATTGCGCCATTATGCTGAAAATGAACGAAGAAGGATTTTCAAAGATAAAGTTCCCTTTAACGAAGTTCATAAAGCTACTAGTCTTCAATTTTATGTACGCACCGTTTTATTATCACCCAGTTTTTAAATTTAACAAATGTTGTTATTGAACTAGTTCAGATATTTAGATTTATTTTCTACCGGTTTCTTTTCAGAAAATAAATTCTTTTATTAGTACTTACTATAACATTGCCGGGTATCAGTTTATTAGATAAATCTCCCTGGAACTTGACGAAAAACTGTGATTTTATTTATTGTTTTTGTGTAAATTTTTTTTCTGATGTAAATAAAATTTAGTTTTTCAAGTATTTTTAGTTTTCATTATTATGACAGCTGTTTCGGCGTTCAAGGTCAAGACAGTTTGAAAATGGCAACTAGAAATACTTGCAGAATTCAATAACATTATTAAATTAAATTTAAATTAAATAAATAACAAATCTCTTTCCATATTTTATGCTTCATATGCGCCGCGTTTTTGGCCATGCGTTCAGAGCACATTCAGGGGTATATACTACCAGGTTGGGCAAAGTTGCGAGGCGGATTAAGGAGGGGTTGGAAGGGATTTGTTAAAACCCAATTTAGGAGGAAAGACATGCCAGTAGCTGGTTAATTAATTTTATTTTTAAAATATTAAAATAAGCATTATGGTGGACTTTAAATTAAATTAAAAACGACTAATTTACGGTGGAACACAAATTTGCAATACAGAAATTTAAAATATCGACCCGAAAAACAACCTTTTTTTAAAATGTTTTATTTTTATATTTTCATTTATATAATCATACTTACATAGCAAATGTGATATTTTTTTAAAAAAAGTACGATATAGACGCAAATAATTTTCTAAGCCGCCTCTAAAAAAAAATTTTTCATGGCACATTCTTCAAAAATTCAAACAAAAATAAATAAAATTCTTCTCATCCGTACTAGATATTTACTAAACGTTTAATTAAAAAAAATAGATCATTCCGTTTAGATGGGTATTTGGCCCCCTATCCAAAATTCAATTTTCTATAAAACAGGCACCACAGCTGTTCCCCTTAAGCGAGTCTTATTAAGTTGTGGCGAGGTGTAGAAGGCGAGGCGAGGTGTAGAAGGCGAGGCGAGGTGTAGAAAGCGAGGCGAGGTGTAGAAGGCGTGGTGGTGATTATCCCATTGCCATCAGAACAAATTATTTCACAACGCTTTAATTATCCCATTGCCATCCGAACAAATTATTTCACAACGCTTTAATTATATATTATCATCAGAACAAATTATTTCACAACGCTTTAATTATCCCATTGCCATCAGAACAAATTATTTCACAACGCTTTAATTATCCTATTATCATCAGAACAAATTATTTCACAACGCTTTAATTAGCCCATTACCATCAGAAAAAATTATTGCACAACGCTCTAATTAGCCCATTGCCATCAGAACACATTATTTCACAAGGTTTTAATTAGCCATTACCACCAGAACAAATTATTGCACAGCGCTCTAATTAGCCCATTGCCATCAGAACACATTATTGCACAAAAGATTCAACTTTTGAAAAATATTCCATGGAAACGATCACAAAAACATCACAAAAACGGCGCCTTACAAATCTTCCAAATATTATATTGTAACAATTAAAACACCTTATAAAAATTGACTAATTCGTAATAAAATGTCCAGTTTAAGAGAACTCCTTTTTCGTGGTAAAGCGCAACACTTTATATTGCCCAAAGTTTCAGCTACCTACTGGAAACATTAACAACCAAAAATTCGTAATGTTTAATTTTAACATTAAATTATTATTTTGAATATTGCAAAAACGTTTCTGAGAAAACAGTTTTTTTTAATCTATTGTAAAATTAGGACTGAATCAGGATGAAAGACGATAATTTGACTGGAAAGTATTTATTGAAGAACACAAAAATATGTAACCTTTGAGAAAAAGAGGTTTAAAAATCGTTTTCCGAAACCCATCGTAATTATTATAACGATTCTAATATAAACAAAAAAATAGATTTTTTATTGAATGCACTCAAAACAACGGGTTATTAAACAAACTGTAATTATTGAATGAAACACTAGTATATATTGATTAACTTGGCGGGTTTGCGATAAACCGACGTAGCTCAACAGTAGAGCATCTGACCGGCAATCAGAAGGGTGCAGGTTCGAGTCCTGTCGGCGACATTTATCTTTTCTCGGAAGGTTTTTTCAATTTGGATGAGTGTTTCAGGCTAATAATTATTGTTTATAAAAATAATTGTAATTATTGAACTCTACGACTGGCGGCAAGTTACTTGTTCTTGCTCCCGCGAACTGTCCGTGAATGAACTATTAAAATGCTATTACACATCGACGGATGAGGTGACCCTTTCCTTTTCTGGAATTTCACAATACTTTCAAAATTGTTGAAAGCCTTCATCTATTTGTTTGCGTACCTTTTCATATTGGGCGCGTTGTACCCTTCCCTCTTTTTCGTAAACAGCGCATGTTACAGAAATAGAAGATACAGAAGACCTTTCAATGGTAGGACCATATACCTACAGAAACTATGTTATGATAAATTCTAAGAGCCTGGTTTAGACGATTCAAACTCATTTGATCAACTTTTAATTGATGATGAAAATTGTTTGAAAAGGGGAGATTTCACATTTCAGTATAATTTGAACCTATATTGTTAATCAATATGGCGTCAAGTAAAGGTGTCGTACGACTTTATTCGATTCAACAAAAAAGGTTATCAACTTTGTTGAAAGAGGGTTTCCATTTAAAAATGTACTTTCAACTAAACTACGTATTTATGACACTAAACTAAAACAAAATGACATTAAAAACATTCCATGTTATAAAACCACATTCGGACAAAGAACCCACATATTATATTTTGCAATCGAAAACATCCTTCCTCCAGATATGATTATAATAGAAAAGCTTAATGAGCACAAGTCGAGAATAAAAGTTTGGCTAAAAGAGGTCAATGACCTTAAAAGAGCATTAAAAACGACATAGAAGGCTCACTACGAAAACAGTGTGAAATATAGTTGTGAATGATGAAAACTTGGAGCAGGTAGATGAGTTTGTGTATTTGGGAAATATGTTTACGAGAGATGGAAAGACTGATAGGGATATTGAAAGAAGGGTGAATGCAGGAAACTCCATTAACGGAGGACTGAACGCGGTTGGCGCACACAAAATGTTGTCTAAGGAAGCGAAGCTAGCAGTCCACAATAGAGTGCTGATACCAACCTTGATGTATGGCAGTGAGGCATGGAACTGGCAGAGGAAGGATGAAAGTAGACTGAATGCTGTAGAAATGAGATCTCTGAGACGAATGTGTGGTAAAACCATGTATAATCGAGTGAAAAATGTTGAGATTAGTAAAGAATGCAAGGCTGATGTAAGCGTAGTGAGCAAGATTAAGAAAGGGACGCTTAGATGGTTTGGGCATGTAGAGCGAATGAACGAAGAAAGGAGTGTAAGGAGAATATATGAAGCGAATGTGAATGAGCTTAGACCAAGCTTCGCGGGGAAAATACAATTACTCATTTAGTTATTCGGCAAGTTATTTCATTGGACCTAACGAAGCTTGATATAAGCGAAACTGGTTAACGTAAAAATCCAATAAATTAGTAGTTTATAACAAAGTGTTTGTTTTATTAAGCTTATTTAATTGTCCGAATATATTATAATAGTTCCAAATAATTTCATACGCTTTATTTTGCACTTTTGACGGTATCGTTTTTCATTTGCTAGTTGGGAGTGTCCGTTGTGTGGACTGTCTGGAATAACTTATTCAGCGGAAAGTTGATCAACAAAAATCGAACCATGTGAACGCGGCGTACACATTGATTGTACCTCTCCCTCTTTTTGTGAATAACGTTTGAAACTGAAAGAGAGGTAATAAAGGACCTCTCATTGGTAGGATCATAATACTATAGAAACTTAATTAATTTGACAATATTAGTAATATTGACAAATCTTGAATTTGAGATATGATATCGATGAAGATGACATAAATTGAACTGGTCTCATTAGCTATGTTGGTTAAGCGGTTGCCCCGGATAGGCAGAGGTCCTGGGTTCGAGTCCCAGAAGCGACTGAAATCTTTTTATTTTCTGTCGTTTTTTTTCCGTTTTCATGTTTCATTTAGGTTATGTTAATATTATTTTCTACAATGATTAAATATAAAAATAAATTAAATGATGTATTTTGCATGCCGTTCTAAACCACAATATATATATATTTACATAATAAATAGGGACGACCTACATGGCAGGGCGGTTAAGATTCAAGACTACGAATTCAGATGTCATGGGTCGAATCCCAATGTACAAAAAGGCATTTTATTTAATATATTTTATAATATTTCATATACTCATATTTATACATAATACGTCCCGGAGTGGTAGATACTCTTAGTATCGCCCTGCTAAAAGACCACCATTTAGAACCGACACGTTACTTGAAATTGCTTTGGCCGTGTTTGATGATCAGAACTGAATAACCTTAATTCCCATCACCTCCTACTCCCTTTGACCTCACAAAATACTCATATCGGGGATGTCAGAGAGCTGACTTCGGGCAGTTGGGATTTTTGTTCAGTATTCACATAAAAAAAAAATTATATTGTCTTTGCCATCAAACGCGCAAAATCATTCCGGAATATACAAAATAAAAACAAGTAAATACAACATAGTAAAAAATTGGGAGATATTCAGGTGACCTTAAATATTTTCATGGAAGAGTGTTGTGAGTGTGTCCGTGTACCCAAAGAAAGTTTTTTTTTGTTTTTGTTTCTGTTGAAATTTATCAAACATTTTCAATGCTGAAGTTCTTTATTTTTTATTTTTTTAATTAATAATGCGCAACAGTCCCGACTGCTCCCTATTGTCCGGAGCCCGTGGGACCACGATATCTTAAATTGGGGTATGTTGTAAAGCTGGAAGGCAGTAGGGGAGGGAAGGAGATAGGTAAGAGGAAGGTTGAGAAGTATCTGGCTATTTAGATGTGGTCAATAAATACGTTTATTGCCATTTCAAGCAACGTTTCGTTTCTGAATGGTGTTCTTTCACAAGGGCGATACTTAAAGTATTTACCACTCCGAAACGTACCGTAAGTATTTTACACTTATTTAACACTTAAAAGTGTATGTAAATGTATTGAATTTTATTTTGCGCTCGCAAACCGTATAATATATCCTATATATCGTGCAGTCCAAATAGGCTGAAAAGCTGTGCTCACCCTAGGAAAAACGAATCATAATAATAAATTAACAGAAAATAGAATAATGAGTCCAATTCCTGATGAAAACGTGATTTTTTCGTGAATTTTGTGGAACTCGTGCGATAAATTATTTACCTCGTCACGTTAGTCATAGGAAGATGTATATATTGGACATTTTCAAATAATCAGTGCGCAATTCATTACCAAACTTGAAAAACTACGCACAGCCTATCTTTGGTCATGGAGCAATGCACCCCACTCAAAAAACAAGTAATATCATAAGACTGGGATTGGATAGGATCGTTATTCCAATTTTGCAACCTACAAACATGCCAGTACCGATCTGACCACCTAAACGATAGGCGGAGGGAACACTGGTCGGCGGGGCGGGCGGGTCGAGTGTGAGTGAATTACATCATAAATTTATTTATTTTTCGATCGAAAACTTTCTCAAGAAAAATCATAGATTGGCGAATGCATTTAGGAATAATAAATTATAATATTTAATCACCGAAGATGGTAATATTTACCAACCCTAAATAAAACACGAAACCGGAAAAAAACACAGAAAATAAAAAAGATATCGGTCGCACCTGGGAAAGGAACCCAGGACCTCTGTCTTACCGGGACAACCACTTTACCAAATATTTAATGAGACCAGTTAACTGTACGCCATCTTCATCGATATCATACCTCAACTTCAAGACTTGTCAATATTATCCTCCATTAAATTCCATATTATTGGCTGCTATCTTTATGATGATTTCAGAGCTTTACCCGAATACAATTTCAATCTAGACAGTGTCTCGGATTCTCAGCACTGAAATGGGTTACGAGGTCCAATTAAAAACAGTATAATGTAGTTTTTAAACAGTAACGATGGGGTATACTTCAACTAGACCTCCAACATCATCGGAGGGAGAAAACGTTACATTTTTGTTAAAACGACGAAATGTACTGGGAACAAAAATGGAACATTCGATTTCAGTTACAAAACGTTCAAATTTCGAGCTCGGTGCTTCGAGTTCACAGAACAACCCTCGGATATTTTGTTTGTTCTACGATCCAAGTTCCAAGAAATATGTGCATATTTTATTCCATTAAAAATAATATTTGTGGATAATTTATGATTGGAGCAAGTGGATGAGTTTGTGTATTTGGGAAGTATGTTTACGAGAGATGAGAAGGTTGATAAGGGTATGGAATTAATAATGTGGTGAAAAGGGAAACTGTTGGGTAGAGATAGGGGTAGTTATACCAATATTAATGCTTAACAAAAATATTATTTCCACCATAAAAATACAACCAGGTTAATTCCATTCACAATCCGAAAACTTTACTCTACACTGTTAATAATAATAATCCCGAGCAAGGCCGAGTACATGTCAGCTAGTTATTATTTTGGCAACTTCCTTAACAGAGTGGTAGGGTCCTTGGCCTCGGACTAAAAGACACGGGTTAGAAATCCGGCGTGTTTAAGAGGGAGAGGGACGTCGGAGAGTTATTAATATTAATTCAAAATAATTAATTAATTAATAATTGGATGATTTGTATAGGGCCGTTTTTGTGAAAAATCACTTCAAGGGCGCAAGGGGGCAATAGTAGTATTATTACGCAATACGATAAACATAATGTTTTTAAATAGAAAAAATATTTTATAAATTTACATTGTATGTTTTACAAAATATTTAAAATACGAATATGATTTTTAAAGTGGAGAAAAGTATTTTTAATAATTTGTCGTTGCGTTTTTGTAAATAAACGTAACCGCATTACAAATTTTTGGTCAAAAGTTCATGGAATTTTCATGTAATATTTTACATTTAATTTCTCTGAAATAATAGATAGATAGATAGAAAGTTTATTTACATTAACATTCTATAACAGTTTGATAGTATATACATAATATTTTTGACAATAATAAGTTTCACAAATAATTTTATATATTATGATAATTAATAGATAAAGTTGTTCCCTACATGTTACGCTAGCCTGGTCCGTGTTATAGCAAGTACCCAGTCCATTTCGTTTCGGGGTAATATAAGCAATTTTGTTAACATATGTGCAGTACCTATATTGAACAAATATTTAATATTTAAAATCAAATAATTATTAAAAATAATATTAATACTTAAATAATCATGTACTTTACAACCCATATCTTCACAAACTCCTTCCCATCCCCCAATAATTAAGCCTCAGAATATACCCCAAATACGAGTTGCTTTAATTCCACTCGCTCTGGCAGTTGAGACTCTTTTACATACGAAAAAAAACTTGAATCATAAAAAATAGCATATTTCAACACTTTCTGCGTTCTTGTTTAAAAAAATATAAACGGCCTATTTTATCTTATTAAATCTTGAAGCAAATCCTTTAAATAAAATATCAATTGAGGCGGTAGAGACGGTTCGTTATTAATTTCACAGAAAAAAAATCTCACTCTACTTGAAAACTTTAAACGAGCATTGTGAAAATTCAAGGAGAGTTCTTCAGGGAGAAGAATATTTCCATGAGAACGACGACGGAAAAATTTCTTTTGGTTGTACTTTCAATACACTCAAACAGATGTCACCGTTTTATAAACTTTGTTCTGCTCCTTCATTGAACAAGTGGAAAGTTCAAACTGCAGCCCTCAGAAACATTGTTATTTTTTTTCGTCTTCTGCCGCCTTCAGACCGCGCTTTCTTCCAGTGGAGATTGGCTCCCGCCTTTATGACACCTCATTTTTCAAACCGTGATCTTTCATTCCGCCGGGAATACACAACAGGAAATTGATCTTTTGAAATATGGAATGCTTATGCGCTTTTTAAGAGCCTTCTAGTATTTTATCAGAATTTTAACGTATTTTTGAGATCGATACTGTATTGGCAGAAGAAATTCTTTGAACTTTTTTAATAATAGAAAACATTCTAACTGCCCTGCAGAGAGGTAAAATTCCTGGTTTCGAGCCCAGCGGCAAATTGAAGAGGTGAAACGATTATTTTTTTTATCTCGAATATTATGTACAATGCAAAAATAATACTTTCATTTTATAATAATAATTGCATTACTTGTATAGCGCCGTTTTTGTGAAAAAATCACCTCAAGGGCGCTGTAAATTGTCTATATTAAACACATATTTTTTTCACCCTAACATTCACTCCCAAACCTAAGCAATTTTTTTTATTAGGTAGTATTAGTTTGTTACATATTTTAGAGATTTGTGCAATATACATTATTTTTTAATGTGAGAGTGCTCGTTAATATGAAAAAAATAATGCAAAGTGTACTATTCGTAAATATATTTTTTTTTGTTAGTAGGTACCTATAAATTTCTTTCCGACGAGGGAAGGATTCTTTTGAAATCAGTTGTTGGTAAAAAATATTAAGGGTTTTAGCTAGTATTTTATAATTTCTAATTTTGAAACTGTCAATAATTCTTGGTGGAGTTCCCTAATAATACGATTTTTTTTGTAATGAATCAACTCTTTTCAGTTTGAAGATGCCCGTTATAAGGTTAAACCGGTCCGGTCTGAAATAAATCACTGGAAGAAAGTAATGAAGGATTTTTAACGAAAAAAACAACTTATTATCTAATTATGCAAGTGTTGAGATAACTTGTAATCATGATAAGACTCGATGGGTAATCCACCAAATATCTGCCTCGTTATAAGTAACCAGAGGGTTACTCCTTCGGGGCGCTCGAAAATGCTTCTAATCTTTTTTAATGAACGTCTCTACTTACGTAAAATGATTCTAGAACCTCGAGTGTCCCCGCACAGCAGGATTCAGTAACGTTTATGAGTGATGGGTTAGTATTTATACAACATGAATGGATGAAGAGTTTACGGAATATGACAATGGAAATAGCAAAAACCTAAAGGCGATACCGACATAAAATAAAGTGATGGTAAGAATATTAGGTCATCGAACAATAATCGGTAGTATGTACTTAAACAATGACACAACACTAAATTACAGGTCACATGAGTAGAGGACGGGACGAGGATTTACGAAACCAAGAGCGGGAGGTAGACAAAACAAAATATATAAAAGTTCAAATGAACTAAATGTCTCAGCCTAATTAATGTAACCATGTGATGAACTATCTATAGGCCGGTTAAGCTAAATGAATAAACCTAATTAAACGCAGAATTATATGATAATAGTTGGTTTACAATGCATTAATTGTTTTTGACCAATTTATTTTTTATAACTTATTGAAGTTTGTAAACCTCATTGTAATATTTAATCATTGAAGAAGATAATATTAACACATCCCAACATGAACCACGAAACAGAAAAAACAACAGAAATTAGAAAAGATTGCAGTCGCATCTGGGACTCGAACCCAGAACCTCTACGTATCCGGGGTAACCGCTTAAACAACTAAGCTAATGAGACCAGTTCAATTTACGCCATTTACACCGATATCATACTTAAAGTTCAAGACTTGTTAATATTATCCTCCATTTTTATAAATCCCATATTATTGGCTGCTATCCTTATGATGATTGCAAAGTTTCATTCCGAACTCAATTGCAATCGGAACAGAGTCTCGGATATACCTACTCGATTTTATATATATGAGACATCTATTGACTTATTTTACAAGTCTGGAAAGAAATATTCAATTTAATTTTTAAAACTTATTGAAGTTTGTAAACCTCATTGTAATATTTGATCATTGAAGAAGATAATATTAACACATCCCAACATGAACCACGAAACCGAAAAAACCTTTGCAATCATCATAAGGATAGCAACCAATAATATGGGATTTATAAAAATGGAGGATAATATTAACAAGTCTTGAACTTGAAGTATGATATCGGTGTAAATGGCGTAAATTTAACTGGTCTCATTAGCTTAGTTGGTTAAGCGGTTACCCCGGATAGGTAGAGGTCCTGGGTTCGAGTCCCAGGTGCGACTGAAATCTTTTTAATTTTTGTTGTTTTTTCGGTTTCGTGGTTCATTTTGGGATATTTTAATATTATCTTCTTCAATGATTAAAACTTGTTTTGTGTTTAATTCGTAGAACTCCATTTAATTTTTTTAGAAATTTATTGTGAATCAATTTTAATAATGTCTCAATGTGAATCAACCATAGTTTAAAAATGGTCTTCAACGCTGAAACAGCTGTCACAATAATAAAAACTAAAATAATTGCAGAACTCAATAACAGTATTAAAATTGCTTTATTTTAAATTTCTAAAAAAACGGTAAACAATGCGGTCCAGACGACAAATATAAACTAACCGGATGAACACAGTTAACAAAACAATACAAAAAAAGAAAATTTTAAATGGATGAGTCACACGATAACGTAAAATATTTCACAAACAGTAATAATTAAACGAACACAATAGAATGTACATAATTATAATGAATTTTAATATACGAGTATGACGGTGAGTTATTTACATGTATTATTTGGATTAGTTTTGTATGAAAACAAAACAAAAAACAACATGAACGTCCCAGAAAACAAAAAAAAGAGGAAGTCAAAAGAGTTTGCCAATTTTGTGTTACAGACTATATCCACGGATACAAATAATCAATTCAATAAAGTATAGCACAGAAAAATTGATAGATGCATGCCCCATACATGCTGTAAGTAATTGCAAATACTTATTACAAAATAAATATTCTTTAAATACAATGATACACCATTATTTCTTAGCGCTAACAAAATCTACTCTATTTCAGTCCTCGCCTAACTGAAACGGTATAGGTTTTGTAAATACGCACCGGGTGACAGGTAACAATCGTATTCCATGGTCGAGGGGTAAGGCTCTCGACTACGAATTCGCAGATCGCGGGTTCAAATCCCGGCGTGCGCTAGTAAATTTTATTTAATCAATTTGTGTTGTTTCACAATTAATTAATTTAAAAATAATATATCGTATATTTGCGCACGTTCCAGAGTTTAAGATACTCTCAGTATCGCCCTGGTGAAAGACCACCATTCAGAATTGAAACGTTGCTTGAAATGGCTTTTAGCCGTGTTTGGTGACCAGATCTGAATAGTCAGGTATATCCCCACCTCCCTATTCCCCTTCTCCTCCCCCTCCCCAATACCTTCAGCTTCACAAAATTCCCCAATTGGGAATGCCATAGTCTCACAGGCTCCAGACGGTTGGGAGCAGTTGGGACTCTTGCGCGGTATTCATATAAAAAATATAAAAAAAATGTTGGTTTGGTCGCGTTTATCAAAGAAAGATACCCGCCGCATTGTTTTTAAATGGTCTTCCCTGCATACAATCACATTCCTTATAATAACATCATCATCATCAGCGGCCTTCTTCATACGGGGGGGGGGTCTGCTTATCTGGGTTATGAGTAATATGACTCTTAAAAGATTCTATGGATAAATCTGAAGAGCCAGCTACTATAATCCCCTCTTTACACCCTCTTCCTCTTACCTAACCTAACTTCCTTCTGCCTCTTGCAACATTCTCTAATTGAGAATACTATATAAAACCAGTATAAAACCACGTACGTACAATCGAACACGTGTCACCAAATGACAACTTGGAATAGATATAGGTATACAATTAACGAAATTTCTGTTTATTAACATATATCAGCTTTCTTTTCTGGAAAACTGACTAATAATAGCTTTATCAAGCCACAGAATAATGCTTTTATAAATAGTCTAAAACCCGTTTAATGGTCATTTCAGCAAAATCCGATTTAAAAAAAACTTTCTTCGTTGCTTGAAGGTTTTTCGAGAATGCGTGGGTAAGTATTTCATTGTTACGAGATGCTGAACGAATCGACCATTGGCTTACACCTCGGAAAAGTATCGGACCGTTGAATGATCTCTAATTTCATGTTATACGAGTACACGTTTTCCGCCCAAACATTGCTAAATTTAGAACTAAAGTTCGTGGGTAACGTTTACAAGGACTCTTTAACGTAATACTTTTGTTAGTGGAATATTCTCAAAATTAAAGAAATAACATACATACTCCCTCTCCCCCCTGTCCTACTCAGGTCGGGGATCCATCGCATCGACAACGCGCCTTCAGGCGTCCCTGTCCTGTGTTACGTAACGAAATTCGTAAATATTATCTATTCCATCAATGTACCCACTGTTATATGTTTTGAACCTGTGTCACTATTGTAATTTGAATTTTAAAATAAAATATGTAAAAACCGAAATAGAGCGTATACAGTATAATAAATAAATATTAGGTTCAGCGACTTCTCGCACAGCCTCTCTACAGTTGCTTCTCCCAACAGGATCTGGGGCGGCCCACTGGATGTCTCCCCTCTGGAATTGCACTCTTATAATAGGCGTTCTGGTATTCTTAATACATGCTTAAGCCACCTTAGTTGTGAAATTTCCATAAAGAATACTAGTCGTTCGACGTTTAGCTCCTCCCGGATCATCATATTTCCTATTCGGTCTCATTTTGTGACTCCTGCAACTCCCCTAGAAAATCTCATTTAGGAAGTTTGGACCCTCTGACGTGTTCGTTCGTTCTAAATCCGGATCTGGTGACCACAAGTAAGCGTGCGGCGATTTCCTGATTTGTGTAGAAATAACAAGCACATACAACTTGGAGAAACCGTTAAATTATTTCATCCATCTTGTTCTAATGCACATATAAAACAAAAAACTTCAATAACGAGGTCCCAGTAAAAATATAAGTAAACAAGTAAAACGCATTATAAAAGTGTTGATATAATACCGGAAAAACAGTTATTTCTCACCTGATGTACTTTGTTAGTGGATGAATGCTCCCGAACGAGCCAGCCAATAAAGCTAAGTGCTTTGCAAAACGGCCAGATTAACGGCTGCGTGTTAACTGCATAATTAATGCTATCGTTACTTACAATTTGACGCTTCTGTCTCGATTATAAACAATACTCCTTTATATGCCAGAACACTTTACAGCTCCACTAAAGCTCAAAGCCCACTCAACACACTTAGCGTAAAGTTTATTTTCTAGATTTATGAGTGGGATGACGTAAATTCTGAGGATCTGACAAGCACAATAAAGGGTGGTTTACAATTCACGAGTACAAATATTTGCAGCCAGTTTTTAATGCGAAAAGGGGTCTGGTTCATTCTCTTGTAATCGTCAACCCACGTTTTGTTCTATATCCAAGTCTCGCTCAGCTTGCCGACCCCGGGCGGTCCACTCTCCACTCTCCACTCTCCACTCTCCACTCTCCACTCTCCACTCTCCACTCTCCACTCTCCACTCTCCACTCTCCACTCTCCACTCTCCACTCTCCACTCTCCACTCTCCACTCTCCACTCTCCACTCTCCACTCTCCACTCTCCACTCTCCACCCCGTCTGACTGGCACAAAACATGCACAATGAGAATTATTCAAGTTGTCTAGCAGTTGTAGGTTTCGTATTATGAGAAATTAACTACACAATTATGTTAGCTTACTTTGTATGTCGGTGCATGCTTGCTTTATGGTTGTGACAAAGTAAATATGTTCATTGTACATTTATGATTGTTGCTTATCTTGCAATTCGGGGAATACTTATTGGCAGAATGTAAGTATTGTAGTCATTTTTCCATACGCGAAAGTAACAGTTCCGTGTACTCAATAAGTACAACACGAGGCTTCACGCTCCGTTCTACGTAGTTTCTTCTCGCACTAATTTTATGTACAATTCTTCTTCGCAGAAATTGCATCGTGTGGAAAATGAAACTTCCTTAGTTGATATATTTAAATTCAATTACATTACTTCTTTTAATGCAAATATACAAACTTATATGAAATAAGTCTAAAATTCTTATATTCCTTCCTCCATATTCCATGACATAATTTTTAAATGGTTCCATTTTAAAAAATTCGTGACGTTTTGTTTTTTGTTTTTTGAAAATTTCCTTAGTGTCTAGATTATGTTACGACCGTAAAAAAAGATTGTATCGTACACCGACACTATTTGAAAAAAAAGTGATAAAATGCCGGACGTGTTATGTCAATAATTTCTCCATTGTATTTAAATACTAACTAACTAACTCACTAACCATCACGCCGTTTCTCCGCAGGGGTAGGCAGAGAGGACGGACCGCCAAACAACTCGATCTTGTCATACACTTCTTGCTTCATTCACTTTCATACAACGTCTCATACATTCTCAACGTATTTAAATACTATTTTTCAAATTAAATATTGATTGTAACAGTCTTTTTTTTTCATTGCTTTCAACATTTATGATCGATGAGGGAATAATTTTAAAATATCTAAGAAAGCAATCACTTCGTGGCTTGACACTAGAATTTATGTGAAAAAAATCTTTGTTTAAAACCACTTTATTTAATTTATGCATTTTTTAACCGGTTTCGGTTAATATTAACCTTCAGAACCGTAATCAAATAAACTCTACAAAATTCAATAAAGTGATTTAAAACAAAGCATTTTTTAATGTGAATTACATCACCTAATTCGATTGAGTTATTTATTTGTCAATAAAAACACTACTGAAGAAACGAAAAATCTTCAGTATATAATGTATGTTTGAATGGCACATCAAATCCTTTGTAAAGAACAATATCGAAGATACCGACATTAATATTTGTTTTGCAAAAGATTTTATAGTACTCTAATTTTTATACAGTTTTCAGAAAACAGAAGAGAGGGCGGTTGAATGGTTATTTAACAATGACAAAAAGTGGAAATCATTCCTCTTAACTTATCAAATCAGTGTAATAGCGTGTATATTATTATCGTAAAAATTGAACGAGTAAAGAAAATACTGTTTTCTAGGTGAGCTTCGTTCAGCATGCACAGTGTACACTCGGTTATAAGAGACATTTGAAAATGGCTGCTCGCGGAGTTAACATCATCGAGCTCATGATCATCGCTCAGGAAAATGCGTGACCAAAATATAAGACCCGAGAAGAACCTCAAGTGGGGTAGTTTTGGTATAGCCATGCTCGTAAGTCCAGAAACGGAGTAACTCGTAAAAAATCTTTAAAGATTGTTATTCCAGGCGTGTTGGTGTGTGAATTGTAACAATATTCGATGACCAGCATAACTCATGACTACGATAATGATGTAAATGGAAATACAACGACTTACTTTTGCACAAAAATCTAATTTGTTGAAATTTTTATATTTTTTATAAAGTTCTTTGCACAAATTGAAAACTCTGGGAGATGCACAGCGGGTCTCGTCTTGCGTGTGACGATGCGTTGTAGAGTCCAAAGAGTTGTAGTCCGGAGTCCGAAGGAGGTCCAGGGTAGGCGATGGTCAGAAAGAAGAAAAAGGTGATTAGAGGCAGAAGTTAAATCGAGGCAAAGTGGTCGAGGCAGAGGTGTTATCTAATTCTGACTATTTTCCGTTCTTAGGTCCTATTCGTACCCCCATTCAGGAAACGTTACGTTGTTTAACATGAATAGTCAGGTACGTCAACACTTCCTCTTCACTATCTTCTTCCCGTAAAAATTAACTTCAGCCTCATAGAATAACCCTCTCATGATCGGAACGCACGGTATACATAGAATAAATAAAATAATAAAACGCGACCATTAAAAACTATTAAAAATTTTTAATTGTAGGTTTAACTATCGTAAATGGGAGGGATATATATCAAATTACGATGCTGGAAAAAATGTTTATTCAAATCAGAAAGCCAAATATTAATGGAGGTCTTGTCGATGAAGTTTAATAAACGATTCGTCTGCATATTGTCCTTTGCCGCTTTCCCAGAGCTGTGTGCGATTTAATATTACCGACGCGGGAAACCATCTCTGGGTTATTACATCAAGTATACCAAATTTATCACATTTTTTAAAGGAAAAAACGTTGTAGCTTAGGCGTTTCCAGATCTATGGACATCGCTGCAGGAGACAGGTTGTGTGCGCAGAATACAGGGGATGATTTATCGGGTGTGCGCTCAGGTAAAGAATTTTGAAAATGCACGCCTACCCTTTACTGTGTAGTCAATAAATATGCCCTTATATTATAAAGGTGAAGTGTTATGAATTAAGGGTTCCGCTCCACCAGATAGCCACCCCTCTAAATAACTTCAAAAATTAGTGAATGCTATAAATATCTTAAATAACGGAGTAGCATTTTTGAATGTCAAATTTCCACTTTGAAGTAAATTCTATACTCGAAGGTTCCTTTGTATTAAAAATAATTTAGGAAATTAAAATATTTATGTATAACTAAAGCATTCTTATGAAAACGAAATCAAGTGCCACAAAGGAAAGTTGATAGTAACCTGGCATACCAACATGTTTCCAAAGGTTACTGGATATAAGCATGTGTATAATATTTATATTTCATTTTTGTGAGGGGTCGTGATTCTAGGGAATTTGGAATATACTCGAAAACCGCCTTATAGATGATTTTTTATTTTTATAAAAAAAACATTATAAAAAGTGAATGAAAACATTTATCTATTCTTGTTGCAAGAAATAATGCCAGCATATTTGCTTGAGATAGCCATGAGAAGAATTGATTATTAGAAAAGATTTTTAGAAGGAATTATCACGAATTGAACGAAGTTATTGTTATTCTTCAATTAATTAATTATTAATAAATGAATTAAAAATACTTTCATTTTATCATAAATTTATTATTTATTGTTTTTTATCATTTTTTTTGTAAATTTATTATTCAATATTTTATAATAATTTTTTATTAACATCGTTGATTAAATACTTAACGTACTTTAATCAATTTTATACGTTTATAATTTGCCTATTCTTACATTATTGTGTTCTATGTTTATCATTTGTCTATACTTGACATTATTATTTTTTAATATTCTATATATTCCTGATGAAGATAGCACCGCTTTAGAAACATGTTGATATGTGTATATTAATGAAATGGTGAATATAAAGTAATTTTTAATTCATTTATTAAGGATTTTTTTGTTTGCGAATAATTTGATTACCTTTGTTGTATCTTTTTTGTTTTCTTTTCTTTAGTTTAAGAAGAAAACGTAGATGAAGTCTGTAAATATAATTCGCCCTCATCACAACTACTTCTCACAGGTAAAAATGAAAACCAGATATATAACTATATAAATATATTAAAAATGGGGAAAAAATATGTTACACAAAAAAACTAGAAAAGGTAAAGTATGTCTACACGAAGTACGTGGAACATGTTATTTACAGGAAAATATCGATAAATTTTTTACTGATAGCAATGAATGTATCAAAGAATATGTCGGAATCCTTCAGAGTTTGATTGTGATTAAGTTTTTTCTACTTATTTATTGATCTTGATAAAACATAATTGCAAATTCATGTTTGATATCTGTCTCACAGAGAAAATCCGTGTGTCGAGACAGAAGTAATTCGCACATTCTTCTGATGAGATCCCCGACACCAGCATTTGCGCGCGAATCCGGCTAATCTGGAATAAGTTTTTAAACTTAATTTATCGAAGGAAGCAATCACTTTGTGGCTTGATATTATAATTTAAATAAAAAATGTTTTTGTTCTAAGCCAATTTATTTTATTTATTTATATTTCTGCATTCGACCGGTTTCGTTTGGACTCAACCTTCTTCAGGAATGTACACATATAAACACATATAAAGTTTATTTGTGTACATTCCTGAAGAAGGTTGAGTCCAACCGAAAACACACATAAAGTTTATTTGTGTACATTCCTGAAGAAGGTTGAGTCCAACCGAAAACACATAAAGTTTATTTGTATACATTCCTGAAGAAGGTTGAGTCCAACCGAAAACACATATAAAGTTTATTTGTGTACATTCCTGAAGAAGGTTGAGTCCAACCGAAAAAACATATAAAGTTTATTTGTGTTCATTCCTGAAGAAGGTTGATTCCAACCGAAAACACATATAAAGTTTATTTGTATACATTCCTGAAGAAGGTTGAGTCCAACCGAAAACACATATAAAGTTTATTTGTATACATTCCTGAAGAAGGTTGAGTCCAACCGAAAACGGTCGAATGCAGAAATATATGTTAATAAATTAAAGTGGTTTAAAACAAAAATATTTTTAATTTAAATTCTTAAACTTCGACAAAGATCTTATATAATACTCTAAGGAGGAATGGCTGTGCGACCTGTTTCATACAAAACTGAATTTTGGATTTGTGGCCAATATTCTCACCCAAAGCAAACGATCTTTTTATATCAAAGGTCCAGCAAATATCTAGTGCAGATTAGAAATATGTTTTTCAATTTTTGTGAAATAAATCGATTTTACACTATTTTAGAGAAAAAATACAGCAACTATTTGGGGGTAATGGTAAAAAAAAACAATTAACCCGTCTACTATAAAATGGTAATCAATTATAAAATAAATAATAAACATTTTTAAATCAGCATTATGATGGGTTTAAATTTAAAAAAAAAACAACACAAATTTGCCGCACGTTATTAAAAATATCGACCCGAAAAAAGGTGTCTTTAAAATCATGAAAAATCGATTTCTTTAATGGCCTATATTTCATATTTTGAAACAAAAATGAATAGCATAGTTCTAATCCGTATTCGATATTTACTTTACTCTTATTTAAAAAAAAGTATTATTCAGTTTGGGTGGGTATTTTGGCCTCAAATCCAAAATTAAGTTCTGTATGAAACGGGCCTGCGCGGCCTCCTTTTAATATTTAAAAAAAATATTAGTTACCTTTATAGTTTATATTTGCGTTATGCTTGAACTGAAATATGCTAAAGCCATTTCAAGAAACGTTTCGATTGTTCTACCAGGGCGATACTGAAGTATCTACCACTCTGGAACCTGACTCAAATATACTAATATTATTTGTAATTAATAAATTGTTAAAATCACACAAATTAATCAAATAAAACTTATTTGCGCACGCTGGGGTTGAACCCGCCACCTCCGGATTCGTAGCCGAGGATCGTAACCACTGAACCACGGAGGCCGTCATATTTTTAAATGATATACCATCCCTATTCAAGACCAGGTTATTTGACACGAACCCTGAGAAATGGGACAAATAATTTGTTTTAGCTTTGAACTAGGAACAAAACCCAGGCGAAGTTAGGTATGGTCGTATCACAATGAAATAAACCCGACTGAAAAGCACTCGACCACGAAAAATAAAGTAATTCAATATTGTGTATTTTGTTTAACTACAGCCGCTGACTGCTGCGAGCCAAGTGTGTCCTCAAATACTTTACGAAACATGGGGTTAATCCTACACGTGCCAGCCAACAGGGAGTTTTAATCTTATTTCAGTACAAACACTTAAAATTCCACACGATCTGGACCAGTAAATTAAACCATCAAAAAATTCTAAAATACTCTTACAGCGACCGAAAAATAATACAAAAAATGTTTTTGTTTCAAATAATAAAATTCTCGATATTTTCTACCCGTTTTACAGCATTCAATAATATAACTAATTTGCTATGCATAATTTATTGTAATTTTTTAAAGTTTTTCAAAATTCTAGTAAAATTTTTCAATGATTTAAGGCGATCGATCCACTTGCTAAAATTCCAATGAAATCACGCGCTCCTCATGCAGGTGGCTACAAGGCTGAAATTCCCTCTTAATGCCTGCCGCATTTTTCGATTTACGCAAAAAAAAAACACGACAAAAATGCGTGTTTTCTTTCGTTGTGTAAACCTCAGGCATAAATATTAAAATAATTACAATTTTCTACAATGGACAATACGACAATATCGGAAAAAGGGTTCGTAAGCAGGAGATTTTGCGCTTAAAACATTTTTTTAGGTCTGGGACTTTATTTTTTTCTGGGCTTATAAACAGACTCACAGACCCCAAAAAATGGAGGTTAAACGAAAGGCCAAGGTGTGTTCTACTTGCAGAATTTAATTAAATAATCTATGATATTTCAAGATTATTTAATTATCTTCCCATTGCATCGCCTTAAGCATTTACTGCGACAAGTACTTTACCGAGTGGTTAAAAAAATTGTCGCGCAGTGTGATCTATCTTCAGATTTATGTAACGGTAGGTACATTGTAGAAGTTAGGAAAATAATTAAACCAATAGTGTAACGTGCATAAGGGATATTGTACGATCCAAATAGGAATAATGGTATACGAGAGAAGAGAACGATATTTAACGTACAGATGTCGATCAAAAAATATTTACTATTGATTTTTTAATCATTGAAGAAGATAATCTTAACACATCCCAAATGAACCACGAAAATGTAAAAACAACAGAAATTAAAAAGATTTCACTCGCATCTGAGACTCTACCTATCTGGGGTAACCGCTTAACCAACTTAGCTAATGAGACCAGTTCAATGGTATATCCGAGACTCTATCCATATCCTCTATGATATCGGTGTAAATGGCGTAAATTGAACTGGTCTCATTAGCTAAGTTGGTTAAGCGGTTACCCCGGATAGGTAGAAGTCCTGAGTTCGAGTCCCAGATGCGACTGAAATCTTTTTAATTTCTGTTGTTTTTTCGGTTTCGTGGTTCATTTTCGATGTGTTAATATTATCTTCTTCAATGATTAAAATATCAAAATGAGGTTTACAAACTTCAATAAGTTATAAAAAATAAATTGACTATTGATTTTACTTGAGTATTTCATATATTTCACGAGGGTTTAGTGATTCTTTCCCGTTTTTTGATACTGTCATGGAGGTAGTCCTAACTGTTGATCCAATTAATGGTATTTTCGATCTATTCCTCCTACCTATAAAGAAACTGTTTTGATTGATGACTTGTGAATTTCATTGCTAAAATAGTTCTTCTGAAATAATAGTCTATTTGGTTTGCTTTATTACCAGAATAGTTACGCAATATTTGTTCACAGTCTCTTCTTCGTTGAACATGATTTTAGATAAAATATCAACCAGTGTTATTTTTCTCTATTTAATGAAAGCACTGCCAAGCCCGGGTACTTTACCACCCCTTATGTTGATTTAAATCTAATTCGGGCGAGGTTACAAAACGTCAAAGTTCACAAATTATCGTATTTTTCACTTACAAGTTATGTAGACAGGTGTTTAGTTACATGGCTGTAACCAAACACCAGTCTTTTGAAAACATTTTTATTTGAGCTCGTTAAAAAAATAAACTTAATTTTAAATAACACACCTAAAGTGTTTTATGAAAATGCTTTCACTTGTCAGAACTTGTTTGTGTCTTTTTACGTTTCAGGAACATAATGTGTGTTGCGCAGGTTTCATATTCATGAGAGCTGACTTTTGGTCAGCTCCAAATTATATACTAGTAAGGTTACTCGACTTTTTTTAATATTTTTTTTATATGAATACCCCACAAGAGTCCCAACTGCTCCCGACCATCTGGAACCAGTGAGATTATGGCATTCCTAATTGGGAAATGTTGTGAGGCTGAAGGTATTGGGGATGGGAAGGAGAAGAAGACTATTCAGGTCTGGTCACCAAACACGACTGATTGTAATTAGATAGCGAATTGTTTACATTTGCGCATGTACAAGCATATTTGAGCCCTTTCAGCTGTGATTGCATATATTAACTAATTTCACAATTTAATATTATAGAAAATTGGATAACCGGATAATTCAATACACCTGTAATAAAAATAATAATAATACTTGGATGATTTGTATAGCGCCGTTTTTGTGAAAAATCACCTCAATGGCGCTGTACAAATACTACGTACTAGGGTTTATCTTATTATGTACAGAAATATACTTACCTGGTAGGGCACTCTACATTAAAACGTTAAAATACAATGTTTTGGGCTGAGATGATATGACTTTGCACGCACAGCACACATATACGAATATTAGAAAACACTGCACATCGCTTGACATTCCAGTTACTGTTTAAATACTATTCGTCATTGATATTATATACATTAGAAGGTTATTGGCAAAAGAAAGTAAGTATTTATTTGATACATGATTTTAGTTGAGATTTTTAATAATAATTATTTACATTTACAAATATTTATACTTATTTGTTTATATGCAAATGAACCATTCATGGATATGACTTTCCGAAGAGATAGTTTTGAGTTTTTGATACGGCACACCTTTTAAAAGTGATGAAAAAAAGCTTCCCGAAAACGAAATCTAACTTAAACTAATTAATTAATATTATTAATTATTTTTAATCTTTACAAAAAATAAGAAATTCAATTTTGGAATAACTTATTGAAGCTTCGAAACCTCATCGTACTTAACAAGTTGTTTAATCATTGAAGATAATATTAACAACTCTCAAAACGAAATATGAAACCGAAAAGATACAGAAAAGAAAAATATAACGGTAGCAACTGGGATTCGAACCCAGGACTTCGTGGTCTATCCGGAACCTTGAGCTCTTATCCACTGAGCTACGGTATCATACTACGATTTCTAAGAACTGATAATATCGTCTTCAATGAATTCCCCCATATTTTTGGCTGTTACCTTTTTATCATGCCTACAAGATTCTACCCGAATTTGTTTGCATGTTTGTCTCAGATTTTTATTTATTTGGAGGTCCCGGGTTCGATTCCCAGTTGCTACAGTTATCTTTTTCTTTTCTCTGTCTTTTCGGTTTCATGTTTCATTTTGAGTGTTGTTAATTTTTTTCATTTTTTTAAAATAAGTACGTTATGTTTTGAAAAAGGGTGCCGATTCATACGTGTGTTGAATTATCATGGAATCAGAAAAATAATATTATTGTCATCGCGTCTCAACATACACGTGCTACAAATCATGCGAATAGTGCCGGTGTATAAATATTGGACTGATGTCATGGAAATCTTGGATAATAATTCGAATTATTGTCTATTATTACCTTAAAACTATGTTACACGTTATCCTGTTTTCATAAAATGCATTATTGATATTTTGGTTTCCAAAAGTCAAAGTTTTAGAAGTTTTTATTTTATTTTTGGAGGTATTTCATGGCATTTAAAATATACGATGGTTCATCATATTATCAGCCGAATTGCGAGACAGAAATTCGGCCAAATGAGTTCACAAGTCTGATTTGAAAAAATATGTCGCAAAGAGGGCATTTAACGTATCAACACAAACTCTATACTCCCTTTACACCGCGTATATTCGCCCTCAATTAGAATATTGCACACCGATTTGAATACCTTTATAACCTAGCCCATATTGGAAAAATCGAAAGCAGTCAACGTAAATTCTTTAAGCAAATAAATTATAAATTTAATTAAAATTTTGCACATAATACGGAATCATTAAAATTTCATAACTTCATCACGCTTCAAACGCGAAGCTTAATATTTGATCAAATCTTGTTATTTAAAATTATTGATAGTGGCCTAGACTCGCCAGAGCTCATTTACTGTATAAAAATTCACGTACCATCAAGACCAATACGACAAACCGATTTTTTTTATTTGCCCGCATTTGTGCGCAATGTAACGCACAGTTTCACAATATCGACATTCTTCACAAAACCCTTTCAAAATATCGAACCGAAGTAATACGCGCCACCACAAATTGATGTACGAGTATAAAATGTATCGAGAGCATCTCCTCTTCCTCTCCCCCTTCAATTTATTTTGTTTTTTCTTTATCTTGTTAGATTCATAAATAAAACATCTGTATCTAACCACTGTTTGCATAAGCAAATTTGATGGCATCTTCTGTTAAAACTTCTGTTAAACTTTGTATTAAAAGCTGTTTAGTTATTACAAATAAATTAATATTTGCAATCCTGTTCAAAACAAAATTTTATATTGGAATCTATCTGAAAAAAAATTACGGTATGTTTATTTTCCTGTCCATTTTACAAACAAGACTCTATGAGATGGTTTTAATCCGCAAAGCAGTACTGAAGCATAAGATAGTTTGTCTTTCGCTGTTCATAATTTAAAAGCTCCTCCTAAGTTGGGCTATGCGCTGTGCACATGGCCTATCTCATATCTGCCCAGCACCACTATGAGTAGGTACTGTTCTAATGGCATTGATACAGAACGCATGAGACTGGATTTGCGGTTCCTTAAATGACAGAAAACTGAAACGATGGTTTTGATACATCTGAAAGGGTTCTTTAATAAATCAACACCCTTTTTTAAAGTCATATAAAGTCATTAAAACTAATAAAAAAAAGAAAATTAATAAAACTCAGCCTGAAAACGTAATCTCACCTAACCTAATTAATTAAAAAAAGTACATACGAGTATATTGATAAATTTGTACTTATTCGGTTAGGTTAGATTAAATTTTCGAGCTAGTTTTATTTATTTTCTTTTTTTGTACTTTTAACGAATTTATAACACTTTTAAAAATTGGGTTGATTCATACATGCGTCGATTTATCCGGTCACCATCTGAAAGGCAGAACAATGTATAAGTTTACATATAATTATTGTATTAATAAAACAATGCTACCGTGCGTCCATGGATTTAAGTCAGTAAAAACATCTTTTTGTAAGCCATACTTGATCCATAAATTTTGCTTTACTAAAACTGCACACCAAAAAATACTTTTAGTTCCTTTTAAAAGATCTTCATTCGGAGTTTAGCTTTTGGTGGCCCGTTATGGACAGATTTCACGTGTTCAAGTACTGTTTCATTTGAATAGCACCATGTGAGGGGTGATTTTTTAAAACTTTTTTATGTGAATACCGCACAAGAGTCCCAACTGCTTCCAACCGTCTGGAGCCAGTGAGACTGGCATCCCCAATTGGGGAATATTATGAGGCTGAAGGTATTGGGGAGGGGAAGGAGAAAGGGAAGAGGAAAGTGGGGAAATACCTGGCTATTCAGATTTGGTCACAAAACACGGCTAACAGCCATTTCAAGAAACGTTTCAATTCTGAATGGTGGTCTTTCAACAGGGCGATACTGAGAGTATCTTCCACTCTGGATCCACTTCCACTGGTGATGTAATGAATGCTATTAATATGAGTTAAGAAAGTGTCTATTTTGTATATATTTATATATTTTTTAATGTTTTTATTTTTCATATTTTGTAACCTTGAAAGATTAGTTTGAAAGGTTTTCCAAACAACTTAATTTGTGAATGTTTGTTAAAAATGATTCAAAAGTAGGCACGTGATTATTTGATGTACATTGTTAGACGTAATATTCAGAATTAATCTTTAAAATACTGATCAAAAACATTTGTATTAATAATAATATACAGGATGTTCGGGGGTAAAGTGCAGTAATTTCGGAAGGTGATTCTTCTACACGATAGAAAAAGTAAAAAGGTGTATAACTTTTTACATATAAAAACATTTTTCCGGACAAACAATTAAACATTTTGATATGAGAAATACTTAAAAACGGTTAAATTTCGAATAGTTATATATAATAATAAAAAAAATATCTTTTTCACTTGCACTACCATGCCGAATCATTTCCCGGAGTTACTGCACTTCACCCTCGGACATCTGGTTTAGTACAGTAATTGTTTTAGATTATTATTTAAAAAATGAAGAAAGTCAGCGCCTCATTTAATGAAAGTTCCAACTAACGTGGTGACATCTAGCGAATCTTATAGACGAGGTTTTCGCTAACCGGGTGCGCGCGGTCGCGCGTGCTAAGCAAGCGGCAAGCGGCAAGCAACTAGCGGCAGAAGCAAGCGGCAAGCGGGCGATTGTGTGGATTCCGTTCGGCGTAATTAACATATTGCGAAGTTAAACAGTCGGCAGGAAGCCGCTGCTTCGGCGAGGTTTAAAGTCTTGTTTAGAACTGACACCAACACTAAGCCGTTGGTTGGAGAGTGCATTCCGGAGCATCGTACTGCACTGCGAGTGTGTGGAAGGTGGTGCTTAATTTCACATAATGAATTTCACTCTAGTGAAAATTTTCGCGGGTTAAAAAATAAATATATGAGTACATTCATACAAACCAGCAAATGCGGATTCATTATATTTAATCATAAGATCCAGAGTGGAAGATACTCTCAGTATCGCCCTGGTGAAAGACCACCATTCAGAATTGAAACGTTGCTGGAAATGACTTTTAGCCGTGTTTGGTGACCAGATACGAATAGCCAGGTATTTACCCACCTTCCTCTTCCCCTTCTCCTTCCCCTCCCCAATACCGTCAGCCTCGAAACATTCCCAAAATGGGAATGCCATAGTCTCACTGGCTCCAGACGGTTGGGAGCAGTTGGGACTCTTGTGCGGTATTCATATAAAAATAAATAGTTGCCATCGTTATCTTCTTCTTTTTTTGTATCTCTTCGGTTTCTTATTTCGTTTTGAGAGTTGTTAATATTTATTACAAACATTTATAGATTCGGCTTGTATTCGTCGTGATATAAGCCAGACTGTGTGTAGCAAGTTTTTTGACTTGAATATTCTCCCTGAATCATAGTTTATTCCCCTTTTATTATGAATAACTTGGAAATTCCTTTATAACTACACTCTGGAAGATATGATGCACGTTGATTGAAGCATGTGCGGTTTATACGCATTTAGGGGTTACTTTACTCTATATAAAATACAAGCATAGTATGAAATAAAAAAATCGAAATTCAATTACTTTACCAAAACCGTAAAATGTGCGTGTTGGTAATATTTTGAACAATAAATACGACCAATGAAGCCACAAAACTGATTTCGTGTTTTATTTGTGATATTTCATGAAACCTGCATGCATTGCTTTTGTTTGCATCGTTTTTGTTGTATAAAAGTATTGATCTTTAAACATTTTATATTATATTTATTCTCTTTTACTTAATTCCCCTAATAATATTTATCCTTAAATATCGGTTTATTGCAAAATTCAATGAATACTACGAGCGGCACAAAGTAACCTATTCCGGGTCCTACTTTGTTCCAGAAATGATTTTTTTAAAGAAGATACAATTAATAAAAAAAGTAAATAAATATACTAATTAATCTCGTGGTATTTCACGCACACTCTTCAATTGTTCCTAACTCTATCATGGTTCCAAAGCTATCTAAAAGAAAGATTTCAATTTGTTAAAATTAATAAAGCGTTAAGTGAACCCAACACTGCATCTTTCGGTATATCACAAGGTACTGTCATCGGTACAATTCTTTTTATCATATATGTAAATAAAATGTTTAACTTTCCCATAGTTGGAGACATCATATCTTATGCAGACGACACTGTGGTGATCACAAAAGGAAAATCATGGAAGGAAACGATGAAAATAGCAAATACAAATCTCAATATACTCAAAACATGGTTCGACCAAAATTGTCTGTTACTAAATACTGACAAAACATACTTCATCCCATTCTCTTTAAAATAAAAAAAACCTTGAAAATAATATTTGTATAAAAATCCATTCATCACAGTGTGCAAATAAAAAAGAATGCGACGATGCCAAATGTTGTCACAGTACACAGAACCTCGTTCCGTTACGTAAGCACATTTGTATTGGCAATCTTAGTAAAGTTCACCAATAGATCTAATATATAAAATATCCCCGGGCTAGCTCTTCTCAGGGTAGAGGGATGTACACGAGAATGTAATACACCCGTCTTTTAGTCGTGTTGTCAGTTCGTTGATGGGCGATTCTCGAAATTACCGCTTAGTTATCATTAATAAAAACAAATACAAATAGATAGATAGATAGATAAATAGATACATATAAACAGGAATAGGGAATTCAAAATAAAAACAACTCTCTTTTGCTATATACCTGGTAGGCAGGCGTATATTTATAGCGGAATTTAAAGGCTCTAGGAAAAGCTTTAACCTTTGTGTGGACGACAGCAGGATATTAAAGGATAGAATAAATTTGAATGATTTTAAAATGGTTTCAGTTTTATCGAGAGGCAAAAGGCAAATGAATAAGTAAGTAAATTGGAACGGAACCCTTGTTGTTGGAAGCAGTGCGAAGGCGGCGGACAGGTCGGCTCTCCAAGCAAGACTGCTTCCTCCACTGTCCCTGTGGTCGCTTCCCCCCTCCCTCCCTTTACCAAAGGGAGCGGAGAAATACTTATCATAGACAACTAATGTTTATTTATGGTTAATTCCTGGTCCGCGGTTTATCAATTTTAGTTTGTTAGGGACTCGCTTCATAACACTTCCCCGTCAACGCAAATAAAAACCCTCCCCTCGTAATGTAGGTTTTTTTGGATAATAACCCCCTTAAAGTGAAACCCCGATTAACTATAGGCAAAAGAAAAGTCGTCCACATAGAGATTCAGCATTAAAAACCTAGGCCGCAAAGGTACATGTTTTACATAGTGAAATACAGTGTTCATTATTCTAAAATAGGTCGGAGTGATCGGGCATCCTTGGCGCCTCGAACGTCTATGTCTGCATCTCTCCATGCAAAGATTGACGCCGTTTTTCCCATCCTGGAAATTGGAGCCAGGATCACAACCCTCAGCCAGGATGAAAAGACTCAAGATGAAGCAACAACATGAAAGCAAAATAATATAAATATTAGAAATATACAATTAATGGGCATTCGTGTGATTGAGAAGCGAAACGATACTAAGATGAATTAACTTTACCTACTTATGCAGGCCAATGAAAAAGAATAATAAATTTTATATAGAGAGAGGTGGTTTCACAGAGGGCGAGCGAAATTATTTGAAGTATCACTATTTGCAAAAGAGAATTAGTTTTATAGAATTATATATATATATATATATGTTATAGGGATGGAATTGAAAGGCACTCAAGGGTAATTATCTCGTCGTGATTCTGTAATTGACCACGACACCCTGGCGTCTTTAGATATGCATATGATATATATATATGTTTATGTTATAAGATTGTAATGTACGAATATCTTATGAAAGACACGCAAGAGTAATTATCTCGTCGTGATTCTGTAACTGACCACAACACCCTGGCGTCTTTAGATATGCATATGTTATAAGATTGCAATGCGCGAATATCTTATGAAAGACACGCAAGGGTAATTATCTCGTCGTGATTCTGTAACTGACCACAACACCCTGGCGTCTTTAGATATGCATATGATATATATATTTATGTTATAAGATTGCAATGCGCGAATATCCTTTGAAAGACACTCAAGGGTAATATTTTTAATTCTATCGTAATTCTGTTCGATAAAAATAAACCCCCGGCCCGCGGTGGGCACTGACTTTAGATATCGGTTGCATGAATACATATTATATGGTCAACTGCCTAGTGTCAGAAAATGTACTTAACCATCGAGCCGGATATCAATTATCAAGACATACTTCCGACCCTACGTCAGAATCCCTTAGTTATAATAATAAGTTAATAAGAATGCAACGATATAGTTGCTGACGAATATTCGTGGAAAGACATCAAGGAAAATGGATTCATCGTGAACCTGTCCGGTCCTAGAGATATCCTGGATCATCGAGCCGACATAAATTCCAGCTTTTTACCTCTTCCACCAGCCCAGAATCCCGATAGAATCCTTCCCTGGCCGTTGGCACTGTCTTTAGCTATATTAGAGAGGAAATATTCATTTTTATTTTATTTTATCATTATTATTAAGGTAATATATGCGTATTTATTTATCCCACGTTGGGTTATCGTAAAGTAAAAAAATAATTAACGGTTAATTATTCGTCATAACCGATCATTATCACTCCTTCAGAATGATGTTATTGGGCGCCATCTTGTATTTTATATTCCGGTCTACAAGAAAACCTTATTAGTTGTTGTAGCTATAAATTCATTTAAAGAGAAATCGGAGATTGAAAAAATGGTAATCAATCCAAGCTCTGAAATGTATTATTTTTAAGCCACCCGGTTAATTACTCCGAATGGCTATTATGTAAGAATGTACACATCACTATTTTTCCAGGCGTCCCCTTGAAATGGTGAAGGTACTTTACGGTTTTTTACACATGTGGGAAGGAGGAAAAAGGAAAGCGCTATGAGTGGGAAAAGGAACAAGAGATCAGAGGATGGAAGAAGAAGCTTCCCTTATTTGTTGCTAGTCACTTTTCGTTCAAAGGTATTTTAAAAACAATATTCTTTATAAAAAGATTAAGTATTAATATTTTATCCATCCGATCAGTCAGTAATAACTGTTTAAAAAAACCGTATTCTCCCGTACACACCGTATTCTTCTGTACACAGAACAGCGTGTTTTATAAAGGGCAAAAACTTTATAATAACATATAAAATTGCTGAAAATATAATTTTAAAATTTTATTTAGTTTGTTAGGGACTCGCTTCATAACACACGTGACAGCTGTTTGGTCTTCCGAAGGCAATAATGAAACTCTTCAACTTTACACGTACCTATATAGAAATAACATAAATATATCGTGATTAAATGCCTTCACCACAGTTTAATCATGCCTTCGGAAGATTAAACAGCTAATAATTATTATCAATTATTATCACGCGTAATAATTATTACCTGGCAGAACTTTTTTTTTAATAAATAAACTGTTTTTTAAATTAAATACTCATAAGAAATAATAAAATTTAAACAACTTTATATTAAAATTAAACGTGAACACCAATAAATCTATAACTTATCAAACGATTACACGTTTTCGAATACTTTGGTAGAGTATTTATTGTAAGATTTTTTTATGGAAATTTGTTTTTACGGAATTCAGAAGGCATCAAAATACCAAAGAGTATCGATTACATTTCCTTAATTTTTGTTAAATAAAAACGTTATTGTTTTTTTTATATATACCGTATTGAATGAATGTAGAATATTTTCTCACTTTCCACATAAAATATGATCCCCCATCTTTTATCTGAAAAAACTCAAGAACATACGAGAAGAATATTCCCCCGAGTACTTTCCAGAAAAGAGGGGAAAAGAGAACTAAATAAATAATAAGGTCCTCCTTTAAATGGTCTTTAAGGTTTAGGCATTTAGTATGCACTTATACGATGAGCGAATTTCGTCCCTTTTTATGTCCCCTAAAAAATGCTGAGCGGGTACCTTGTCCCCAGCTTAAGTACTATTTAACCCTCACGATTATACCTTCCCCCAGGACTAAATATAAATAGACACTACTGAGAAAATGACCCCTGGACAAAATCACGTTAGCAAATATATTTGAAGGGTTTTAAGAAATTTCTCGAAATAGAATGAATATTTAGAAAAAAAAAATGGAATTGGTGTATGCTTAGAAACCTTTTTCAAAAAACAAAATCGTCGGTGAGGTTTGCCATGAAAATGTATTACATTTAAATGGTTAATAACGACAATAAAATTAGTTTTATATTTTCTATACCCGTGACGTCACGATTCACAATTCGGTATAATTCGCAATTCGAATGGCAATAGCGGATACTGCCGCGCCTATGAAATCTGTGGCCGCGCCAGACATTTTATGAACCGTGACGACACACGCTTTAATGCAGATTACCAACATTTTGATGGATTATATCTTCGTTATTCGTTATTTTCTAAAATTCTGTTCTTAGCATTCTCTAATTAATACGATAAATTAAAAATAACATGAAATTAGGTTATAGAGGGCAACATCATCGACCGGCAGGTAGAGATGGAAAAGTGATCCAAAAGGAGGCACATTCCTATATTCATCCACATTCATACTATAACAGGTAAAATACTAATTACGTATTTACATACTTACATTATTAAAAAAAATGTTATTCATGTTTATGTATACGTATCTATCCTTGGTTGAAACATTTTTTTTCATTTTTTTTATATTTGTTTTTACTAAACAGTTTTACCAGAGGCGCTTAGTGCCAGATCTCATTGTGAGTTCAATTGGAAAGAAAGTGAAAAAATTTGCTCTCTTCCATATTGTATATGTTTTTTTCCCTAGATCTAAAGGAATTTCATCATATCAAAGCACCAGAAATTAGCTACCCAGCAACAGAAAACAATTCGACAATAATAAATTAATAAAATAATGTTGTGGGTTTTAAAAAACTGTTTTAAATACTAAAATAACATTTTACGTAAGAAACTTAAAAAAGGTATCATCTTCTCTAATTTTAATAACAAATTAAGAACATGATAATCACAGAAAAAAACTGTTGATTCTTGCAAAAATACTATTCCGCAAAAAATCGTTGTTTACAAATATTCATATAGCTGCGCACACGGTCGCCTTGTAGATTCCAAAGGAGTGCTCTCTCGGCACGGTTTCTCGCCGAAGCGCCACGAGTATGACAATGTATGAACTATTTTTCAGGACAGAAACCCCCGTAGACGCTGATGTAATAACGCACACATGCAATTGATTTAGGACTCGGAACACCGGTCCGTATAGTATATGGACGGGTGCAATTTTTAAAACCGAATTTGAATATCGCACCTTTTAAAATGTGGTAAAAATTATGATAAATGTTTGTTTGTTTTTTAATCTTTTTTAATGGTAGTTCACTGCACAAACGCAAGTTAGAGAAAACCGCCACTATGTCTTACTATATTTGAAAAACACTCATTATTATATACGTCTTCTTCCTCTCATCCTACTCGGGTCGGGGACCCATCGCATCGACACCTGCCGTGATATGTTTACGGCATCCGTTCATAGTAGGTTCAGCCTCTCCTAGCACAGCCTCTGGAGTTGCTTCTCCCACCTATGTACTGGACGTCCTCCTTCTATAATAGCACTCAGAACTAATAGTATTTTTTTTAAATTCTTATTCTTGTTTGTGTAACATTCTAACTCATTTTTCTTTAGATGAAACGTTTTTAAATTTTCTTTTTTATATTTGTTTTCGCTATACAGTTTTTTTTTATATATTTACGAGTACTCCTTTCCTAAACACAAGCAACAGTTGACAGTGGAAAAGTTGTTTATCTAGAATATGTAACAAATACTACCCAAAGAAAAAACTTAAATAGTTCGTTTTCATAAATAATTTAACTTTATTCTGACTCTTGACATGATTCGACTGAGTCAGCTCTCGGAGGTAGATAAGAAATATTGAGATGTTCGTTATAAAGGATTTAACTGTGGTAAATTAGAATTTATTACACGGAAATAGAAAAGTGTATGCATACATGTTTGGGTAGCAAATTTACTTTCCCGTTTTTTTAGTAAGTTGACCGTTAAGAATTGGGTGTAAGTTTTTATAAGTAATCTAGTACAGATATAAGCGTAGATGACCTTTTATAATATTGTGTTCTTATAACTAATTAGACGAAGACTAAAGACAAAGTAACATAAATATAACAGAAGTATTTTAAGGTGTGCTCCACACTCCTCACAAGGTAAACCTTAACATGTTCTGGGAAGGTGGTCATGTTTTTATTATCCCAAAATAACGATCTAATTATGAAAACAACCCAAAAACAAACCTAGATATCATAAATCTTGGCATTGAAATGGGTATTACATTATCGTTAGAACATAAGAACAAGTTCCGAGAAATATTTACTTATTCCTTTGATACTGATAAGATGTTTCATGAGTAACACTCTTTATAGCGACTATATAAATAAATGTTAAGGGGGGGAGGGACGTCGGAGAGTTATTATTTATTAATTCAAAATAATGATAGTATTATTACGCAATACGATAAACATAATATTTTTAAATAGAAAAATATTTACTAAATATTTCTAAAATTTACATAGGCTTAGCATTTTTCAAAATCTAGACAGAAACATTACTTTTTTCTGACCGTCCCATTGTATGTTTTACAAAATATTTAAAATACGAATATGATTTTTAAAGTGGAGAAAAGTATTTTTAATCATTTTTCGGTGCGTTTTTGTAAATAAACGTAACCAAAGATTTGTAAATACCGAATAATACACCGATAAATTTTATTTTAATTGCATTTTGTACCTTCTTAAAATTAATGGAGAAATATAAAAAAAAAGTTTACAGGATAACAGTATATCAAAAAAATGGTATATTAACTATCGTATTTTGTAAACCATATGTTTTTTGTGGTTTTTCTTAGTCCTCCTTGTATCGGACGTGTCTACAGAGTGGATCAATTTAAAGAGATAAAACACATGTCTTTATAACCAAATATAAATTGTTGCACAACAAGTGCAAATAACCAAGTCAAGATTGCACCATAAAATGCAATACCAAGCGAGAGAAAAGCCTATATTTCACCGCAAACAAGTCAAAATTACACTACAAAATGCAATGATTTCACAACACCTGTAAATAATGTTGCCGGCGCCCTATAAAAATGGTACGCACAGAGGTACGTGCTCTTTTTTCACTTCAACCGCAGAATGGACAACATGTATGACCACATGTATACCTGCACCTGCCGCTGCCAGACAAGAACAATCTTCTAGTCCTTCGGAGCGACGACGTCTCCATTGGGAAACTACCAAACACCTTCCTCAAGAGGATTCTCAAATCACAATAGTCGTGCGTCCCTCTGTGCCGGTGCCTAAATATTTACACTCTTTTTCTTGTGCGGGCCTTACACGCCTAGTACACTCCTCACTAGAGGGTCCTGTGCTGAGGTGGAACAGAGTTATTTAATTTCATGCAATCTAATTAGGCAAGTTTTCTGTGTCATTTTTAGTCCTGTTTTTGAGGTTATTTAATTGACCTCTTTCAGCCAGACTTTAATTCTTGATTTGTACTCATTAAATTTTTCTATTCATTTTATATCTGGCGGAAGGATGTTGTGAAGTTTTGTTACAAAATATATTTAGTTTCTTTGTCCGAGTGTGGTTTTTTCACATGGAATGTTTTTCATGTTATTTTGATTCGATCTAGTGCCATGGACAGGTGGTCTAGTGGGGGGTTCCGAATCCGATTTTTTTGAAGAGTTTAGTTTCTTTGAATATTGATATTATTTTTAACACGTAATAATATTTAATCTGAAATGATAAAAATAGATATATTTAAAAAAATCTTTATTAAAACACACAATCTTTACTAACCAGCTTCGTCTATTCGATAATTTGACTTCGTTCGAAATTCGACCTTCTCACTACTAATCCACGGGCTTTTTCTCCATTCTCAAAAGATTAAAAAACAATTGCGTTTAATTAGAAGTTTCAGGCAGCAAAATATGTGCTTAATTACATAACGTCAGAGCTCTCTGTTGGAAAATTTTGATGTTTCGTATTTTTGTTTATTAGGAACATGCATTTACAAAATGTTTTCATCACGCGTTGAGTATTGAATTCTTGCATACAATTATTCATGTATAGATTGAATAGCCCGGTGACATTATATACCCTCATGTAACTTATGTAACATTTACATGGGTGGTAGATACTCTCAGTATGGCCCTGGTGACAGACCACCATTCAGAATGGAAACGTCGCTTCAAATAGCTCCAGCTTTACTCAAAACATACATTTCTTAAGTAATATGTGTTAGTCAGTAGCTGATTACACAAATGCGTCGAGTTCCCACCCAGACATTATGGTTCCGATTCCTCTACTAGCCAAGTCCGCCTTCATGACAAAAGCAACATTTTCCGCTTGTAATTATGGTAATAGGAGATTTTCAAAAATGGTCAACTTATTCGTAAGGCGGAAATGTTTGCCATTCAATTTTTTAAATTTATTTTTTTTATAATTTGTAGAACTCCATTTTTATTAAAAAATCTAAAAATTTAATAATAAATATTTGTTCTTTAAAAAAAAACGGTTTATTTATAAATAAAAGTTCTGACTGGTAGTTATTATTACGCGTGACAGCTGTTTCGCCGTCCGAAGGCAATATCAAATAGTTTGATAATTATTTTGATAATGTCTTCGGAAGGCGAAACAGCTGTCACACGAAATAATAATTACCTTGCAGAACCTTTTTTATAAATAAACCTTTTTGAATTAAATAATAACAGTTATTATGAAGAAACTGATATCTAAAAAAATATTATATATGTATTATTTAGAATTACAATCTTTCATCACCCACATTCTGGAATTTAGTGAGGGCTGTGAAATTCATTTCCCCGTGTCAAGCAATTTTTCTGGATTTCATGCGGTAAATTTATGGTGTTATACACTATATGCGGTTTATGACGCCCATAAATATGAAGGATTTATCTAGATTTTTATGGTGTACCTACCACCCACCAACTACCTATTACCAAAACGTCAGGTTTCAGATTTTTTTACGACTACCAAAAACGTATTTATTTTACGTTACGAAAAATCGCACTAGAGTCTTTCTTAAACACGTTTTGCAACGTTTAAAAATTGTTTTTTTTTTGGTTCATTTACCTATATGTAATTATTTCATCAGCAGTGACGTGCAGTCCATGAAGATTGAAGAGCTGTGCCTACGCTAAGAAAAACGAACCATAAAAATAATATTATATACAAAATTAGGAAAGAAATCGTATGATCAGTAATTCAACAAGTCGAGGATGATTTAAATTATACACAGCATGATTTTTTTTTATTAAAAAACCTTTGTATCTTTCTTCCACTTGCTTATTTCAGACCGGACGGTTTCACCTTACAACGTGTAACTCACGCTCAGGTCGGCCAATTCTGATGCGTTAAAACAGGCTGATTGAACCCTTTCATGTGAATGCTTCTAAATTTGGTGACAGAGCTTTCAATGTACTAGGCCAACGTTCTTGAAATGACCTTCAATCTGGTTTGAGATCAGAAAGCAATTTCTAAACCCTTAACAAAAATCTAAAAACATATCTATTTAAAGGGGGATAAAAACTTTAACAAGATGTAAAGCGCTCTTAAGGTGATTTTAGTCACTAAACGGCGCTCAGATAAAATGTCCATTTATTTAATAATAATAATATTTATTTGGAACACATGTTTTTTACAAAAATATTTAAGAAGGCTTTGACTGTCCAACTAGGAACAAATCGCGTTTTAGGACAGTCAAATTGATTTAGTTTAGTTCATATTAATATACATATACATGAAATAATATAAAAGAATCCATGCGGCAAATTAAAAAAAAATAATAATAATATTTTTTGTTTTTAAAGTATATTGCTTTTTTTTTAATTTATTTTAGAGTAGTAATAATGAATTACATACGAGATATAAAAGTTTAAACTATAAAGTATAAAAGTTTAAAGTATGATATGCATTTTTTAATTTAGTGTAGAGTATTAATAAATTACATATGAAATGTAAAAGTTTAAGTATAATATGCATTTTTTAATTTAGTGTAAAGTATTAATGAATTACATATGAGATGTAAAAGTTTAAGTATAAAGTATAAAAGTTGAAAGTATGATATTCATTTTTTAATTTAACGGACATCTTCAGACTGGTACAATTTATACTAAATCTATGATACACAATGTCAGTTGTGAGCTCCGTATGCTCTTTCTAATATTGCATGTTTATTTATGCCTCGGAAATTTGTTTTTATTGCTGACGGAACGGCTTTACAATTACATTTGAAACTACTTTCGGGTTTCTTTATTACTTTCTGGAAGACGGATTACATTCTCTTGGTTTACTGAATCCATGTGTGAATCTATTAAGCTAGCTTTATCTTGTGCCATCTTTCATTGCGGAAGTTTTTAATTTTAAAAAAATCATGTTAAAATGGAATTCCACCATGAATTGACAGTTTCAAAATTAGAAATGACTACACACAGCCTATATTTAGTCATAGAGCAATGCACGCCACGCAATCACGCCAGTAAATTAGTAGTTCCTTCCCGGTTTTATCCGAGTTTCCACAATAGAAATCATTTTCACCAAACAAAGAAAAAAATTAAGTACGAAATATCGGGTACTTGATTAATTTTGTTATTAGCTTCTTCAAAGATGAGTAATGCATTAATCAGGCCTGAAATTCGGGTGACAATTTTCAAGACATCATATAGACCAGAGTTTCCCAACCTTATGTGTCTTACCACTTACTTTCGGACTATATTTATTATCTACGCCATCATCTTTACAATAACAAGATCAAAGTTCGTGTAGTCGAAAGCAGATTTTTATTTATTTTGTCCTAGGGACGATACACTCGTTTCTGAATGTTGGTCTTTAACCAGAGCGATACTGAGAGTATCTACCACCCATGTAAATTAAGTTGCACAGTGGTAAACTTTGAAATGAAGTAGATAAAATTGTGTTAGCAATTTAATATTTAATAACATCGTGCGTAGGGAGGATTTCAATTTCGTTTTAAGTCTTTTTTATTCCGTTTTCCCAGCGTTAGTGTCTCTAAAAGGCCCGAAACGCCTCTCCCACAATATCTTCTTAAACACAAGTTATGGCAAACACCAAAAAAGAAGGTAAACTTGGGATTAATTAAGGTATAAAGAAAGATTCCTTCCATTAAACAGTAGTCTCTCGATTATCTGGGTGCGCATTAACTTAGTTGCGGATTTACCGGATGAAAATAATGCCGTTGTTTTTAATAAATTTCCCTGCACCGTTTAATTATCTTGCAATCTGTAACAGTAAAGGCCAGTAAAACAGAAAGTATCGTTGTAATTTTTTTTTTCATTATCTTGCATTACAGAAAATTTAACTACTTACCAAAAATGCAACAAGTGATGAAAAAACACATTTCGGAATCGAAAAGTTGTTTGAGATGACATTATCCGTATTTAGCAATAACTACGTACTTCCCAATCTTCCTCTGACCCCCCCCCCCCCTTCCACACCCTTCAACCTCATATAACCCAAATTGAGCTTCCCTGGTACCACTAGATCTAGGAAGTTTTGAGGTAGTTACGATAAAACACAATTCTTTTTTAATTCTAAACTTTTTAAACATGTTTTTTACGAAGATTCCACATTTTTAAATGTGTGTGAAGGTTTACCCCGCCAACCAAGATAATCACTAATTAATCACTAGATTACTGTATAAAATTAAAATGACGTATTACTAATATTTTTTCTGGAATTTTCGACAAGAAAAACTGAAAAATAATATTCGATATTACTACGGCAGACCTCGAAAAAATCCACAGAAATAATAATAATACCGTGTAAAGATATCATTAAGTATCGTGATTTATATTTGGGGTATTATGCCGTACTGCGCTTACTCCTCATTTAACCAAAGTTTCAGACAGCTTTACAGTGTCCATCATCAGGTCAGATTTATTTATTTATTACAAAAAAAAATTCAAAATTATAACATAATACATGATATACATGATTTTTTTATCTTATTATTATTCTACTACCATAAGTTGAGCTCCAGTAGCTCGTGGTTATGGGAGGAGTATTTACAAACATAAGATAAAATGAATACATAGTTAGAGTAGGTGATAAAATCAAAAACTGATTAAATAAATACAAACGTAAATCAACAAAACACTTTTAGACTAATAATAATAATTAACCAAGTAGTAATTTATACGCTAGATAGTACATTATTAGGGGTACAATATATCATTATCTAAGTTCAGGGAATTAATTTGCTTTATAAATTGTTCATATTTCAAAGTGTGGGTTATACTAATTTTGTTTTTAGATAATAATATATTGAACCATTTTATACCTAAATACAAATAGTGGTGCTGAGATAATACCCCAAAAAGCAATTACAATAATATCAAGTCTTGTTTTCTTCGCTCTACTTCGTTAAAATTATTGCTTTATTTTTTTAAAATATAAAATAAATCAAATTTAATAATGTTATTATTAAGTTCCGCTAGTGGTTTAGTTTTTTTTTAGTTATTATTGTGATTTAATTATTATTGTGACAGCTGTTTCGGCGATATAAGATATTTTCAAACTGTGGTTAGGCCACATTGAGATGACTTATTTATATGATTTCATTGACCCATACTCAATATTTTATTTTTGATAGCGAATGAAATAATAAAAAATAATAAAATAATAATTAAAAAATAATACATTTTTTGGGTAAGAGTACATAAAATCATATAATTACGTCATCTCAGTGTGGTCTAACCACAGATTTTAAATGATTTTTAACGCCGAAACAGCTGTCACAATAATAAATATGTTATTTGGATAATTGCAGAGCTTAATAATAACATCATTAAAGTTGATTTACTTGAAATAAAATAAATTTAAAATTGAGTTCTATGAATTAAACACAAGACCAGTTAGATAACGATACGTGGAACCAATGCTCGTTATATTTTATTTGCGAGTACAGATTACTATAATATGAAAATAAAATTTTACAAATAAATAAAAAATAAGTAAATATTTCATAGCGAGTATTATTGTTTGGTAATTACTTCTTAAAAATGTAAAAAAATTATTGTACTTTCTTCAAATGGTCTAAAATAACTTTTTGGAGACATTTATTAAATTAATGGTAATTACCTGTTTAAAACTACTCTATTTAATATATAAATATCTGCATGTTTCACTAGCAAAGCTTCCCTCTTCAGGATAAACAAATAAGTAAGTAAATTGTTTATCCTGAAGAGGGGAGCCTGGCTCCTGAAATATGTAGATTTTTAAATATTAAATACAGTGGTTTTAAACAAGGTAATTATTATTAATTTAATAAATTAATTAAAATTTACTTTGTATTCACCACTTTATTAATATACAGATATCAACATGTTTCGAAAGCGACGCTTTCTTCATCAGGAATATATTGAATACTGATTATATATTCCTGATGAAGAAAGCATCGCTTTTGAAACATGTTGATGTGTGTATATAAATAAAGTGGTGAGTATAATGTAATTTTTGATTTATTTATTAATAATGACGTCACAAAGTGAATACCAATCTTTTGAAGAAATTATGGTAAATTATTGTACAGTTATATTAATAACAACATGGATGATCTGATATCTATATATTATAACGTACATTTTTTATCACATTTGTAATGGAATCCGTTGAGATTAATATTTTCAAATACACGAACCAGTTATGACGAAATATAACATAATTATTATCCTACCATATTGAAGATTATAATGTAGGGTATGAATAGGGATTGTAAACTCCCTTAATCAACTAAAAAGGTTCCTGATACATAAATACAACCTATTCCGAACCTTCTGAAGTAACACTGTAGATAACCCCCTATCTCTCGGATATGTTTTGTATATTATTAATGCGTTCAGAATTATTAATTGAACCCACTTTGATAAAATTGCATAGTTGTGTAGTCTCTCAATATTCAAACTTATGAATTCATATTCAGGGTACGACAAACATTTCCATGTAATAGAGATATCTTTTACCATTGCATTTGGAACATCTGAAACGTGAGAATTCTGTTTTTGGATTAGTTTGAAAAAAATATATTTTTCGATTTTGTTTTGTATTTTGTATTTGTATCTGACCGGACATCAGAAGGGTGCAGGTTCGAGTCCTGTCGGCGACATTTATCTTTGCTCGGAAAGGTTTTTTTTCAATTTGAATGAGTGTTTCAGGCTGATAATTATTGTTTATAAAAAATAATTTTTTTTTTTTTTTACCTACGTAAAATGCTGGACAATCGTTACATCTGAGCTTATATATACCAGAGAGGATTAAGAGGAACGGCTGCGCTGCCTGTTTGATACATAAGTTAATTTTGGATTTGAGGCCAAAATACCCATCCAAACTCAATGATGTATTTTTTTTTAAAATTAAATGTTTAGTAAATATTTAGTACGTATGAGAAGAATTTTATTTATTTTTGTTTTAAATTATGAAGTATAGGCCATAATATTTTCATAGTTTTAGAAGCAACTTAGAAAATTTCGCGGTTTTATCGTATTTAAAAAAATATATATTATATTTGCTAAGTAAATATGATTACGTAAATAAAAATATGAAAACAAAACATTTAAGAAAAAGGTTTTTTCGGGTCGATATTTTAAATTATGTACGACAAATATATTTTAATAATTGTTTAATTTTATAATTCATTATATTTTCAAAGCTGATTGGCTAAAAACTTTTTTTTTAAATCATCGTTAGCCCCCAAATAATTGTTAAAGGTTCCTTTAAAATCGCGAAAAATCAATTCCTTTAATGGCCTATATTTCATAATGAAAAACAAAAGAAATAAATTACTTCTAATCCGTACTAGATATTTAGTATACTTTTTGATGGAAAAAAAGATCATTAGGTTTAGGTGAGTAGTTTGACTCAAATCCAAAATTAAGTTTTGTATGAAACAGGCCGCGCAGCCGTTCCTCTTAACAATCACGTTAGCTGGTTAAGAGTCCGTTCTTTTGGGAAGTCGTCACACTTTTTCAATGTTTTCACTATTTGTGTTCAGTTTTTCCGCAATTAACTTGTTAGTTTTATCAATATTTTCGCATTGTTTCATTTCAAGGCTAAACAATTCTGCATTACACTTTTTTCCGCTTGTTCAATCTCTTGTATAATTATATAATTGTATTTATTTAGAGGCCGGGGACGTCCAAGGAAGACATAGCACGATCAAGTGAATCAAATACTTGAGTCGGGCCATGTCAAGTTGGAATAACAGAAGAGAATGTATCAGACGTTGTATGAAAGTGAATGAAGCAAGAAGTGTATGCCAAGATCGAGTTGTTTGGCGGTCCGTCCTCTCTCTCTACTCCTGCGGGGAAACTGCGTGATGGTTAGTTAGTTAGTTAGTTGTAGGTCGAGGTTACAATGCATCCATAATTTAGAGATCCACAAGCATAACACAACTCCTAAATTATATGAGAATTTACGAAAATACATTAATTGGCTTGGAATTTGTCGAATATTCGTGAAGTGTAGATCCAACGCCATGTTTAGTTAAATCTAATATAATTAATGGTACGTGCATTGTAATTTGTAATCCACTGAGCACGATGCGGGTGATGCACTCAATTGTCAAAGGCGAGCTCAAAGGGCAGGAGTCAAAGTGTATTACGATCAGATTTAGTAATACGAGCCTAGTGCAATACTGTTTCAAATTTAAGAATTATCACAATTTACAAAGCGAAACTAGCCGGTTAGTACCTACCCAATATAATTAACATTAAAATTTGAAACTTTTCGTACTCTGCAACATTATAAATAACTATAAATATTTGTAAATGTCAATAATTATCATCAAAAATTTCAGCTAAACCTAGTTGTAAATGCGGAAAGAAAACATATATATCTATAACCTTTGATAAGTATTGTAAATTGTTAGTTTTAAAAAAATACTTCTCAAATTATTGAGACATTATGTTTTTTTTTATATGAATACCGCACAAGAGTCCCAAACTGCTCCCAACCGTCTGGAGCCAGTGAGACTATGGCATTCCCAATTGGGGAATGTTGTGAGGCTGATGGTATTGGGGAGGGTAAGGAGAAGGGGAAGAGGAAGGCGGGGAAATACCTGGCTATTCAGATCTGGTCACCAAACACGGCTAAAAGCCATTTCAAGCCATGTTTCAATTCAGAATGGTGGTCTTTCACCAGGGCGATACTGAGAGTATCTTCCACTCTGGAACGTACGCAAATATACTATATATTATTTTAAACATAATTAATTGTGAAATTGCACAAATTAATTAAATAAAATTTACTTGCACACGCCGGGATTTGAACCCGCGACCTTCGGATTCGTAGTCGAGAGCCTTACCCCTCGACCATGTAGGCCGTCAAATGTTGCTACACGTTTACAGTGTTTTAATACAATTTTAACTAAATATTTAAAAATTCTTTGTCCTCACAGTTTTGTTATCAACGCTGGATTGCATGATATTAATTACCCCAGAGGAAAATAAGAGATTACTCTAATATTAAATACAAGCACAATATAACAATTCTCACAGCCAAAAGAGTCTGCACTTGTTTTTAAGACGATCAGAAGCCTGATTCCGGTTGTATTTAAGGATAAACATTGTTCTTATCCTTAGGGTTAAATACATTTTGCTTAACTACGATTACGATTACATGTCAATGACAATACATTTTTTAAAGTAGTTTGTGGTAGATTCATTACATGTACTTAATACGTGTAGTTTATTTATACTAGTTTACGCTTGTAGTTTATTATAAGGTTCATAATTTTAATCACTTTTATCAGACATTTCGAGCTTTTGGCATACGTACTTTACAAACATCGCTATTACGTTAATTCAGTTAATTCAATAGCATTATTATCTAACAAATGAATAACTAATAATGTTTTAAGTTAATAATTACGATAGTACTGAGTTTTTCTTTTGTTAAAACTACGCAAAAGAATGTTATTTACTGAATGACAGGTGTCATCCTAGAGATCCGGAAACCCAATAAAGAAAAAAAGTTTTTAAGCTTAAGTTTAACCCTTTAGGTGCCACATGTATTTTTTTTAAATGCTGGAAAAGTGTCGATAATCCATGAATATATATATATATATATTTTTTTTTATTTTGATTACTTTTATTTTTAGACACATGTTTTCAATAATGTGACGTAATTTTAGAACCGTGGGTAACGCGTGACGAATTTTATGGCTCGACCTATATATCGTTCTGTGGCACTCAAGTACAATAATGTATCGGAACGATATATCGTTCGGTGGCACCTAAAGGGTTAAGGACAATGCCTTATCCTAAAAAAAGAACGGGAATCAGGGCCCAGTTTTTTATAATTTTGATCGTACTCAATATCGGTATTTTGGATACAAAAAGCATTAATTATCTAAAATCTAAATGATTACATTCAGTTCAGTGTATAAGTGAAAAACTTTTTTCGGGGGAAAAAACATTTTCATTTCATATTAATGATTTGGCCGCCATTTAATGATTTTCGTTGAAAAGATAACCCGACAGAAGTGTATCATGGGCGTGTCTCCGTACCCAAAGTGAGCAATTTTCCCCCTTATTTCTAATACCGAATTTCTTTCTTGAACATATAAACAATTTCAGTGCCTGGGAATTGAAAGATCTTATGTAAAATTGGCTAATTTAGCTTTCTTTCTCATCGGTATAAATCACACTTCTTGGGATTTTCTGTTCAGTGCTTTCACGCATCATAGAATAGCAGAGCTCTCATCGCAGATAATTACTGGGAACAAATTACTCCCAAAGTCATTAGAGTCTGCTTATAGTAATTTGAGAGGGCCTTTTGTAATTAAAGAGATGTTGATAACACATCCAAATTACAGATATTACTTCGTTTCTCGCCTTAAGTGCGGGGGTGTTCGTAAATTATAAGTGCCTACACACTAGTACCTGCGTAGTAATTATCATTTTTTAGTTTCAAGATATGTGTTATGCCTTTATCGCGAGGTGACGGTAACGGGTCGCTGTGGACGTTGTATAACCAGAAACTGTGAAAATTACTTGAAGGTCTATCTATAACAAGATTTTTGGAACGGGAAAAGATTAAGGATAGTCCGAAAACTTGAAAACTGTAACCCAAATGCAAACTTTTTCCCCTTTTCCCCACCTTTCTCTCCCCCTTCTTCCCCTCCCCAATACCTTCAGCCTTACAACATTCCCCAATTGGGAATGCCATAGTCTCACTGGCTCCAGACGGTTGGGAGCAGTTTGGGACTCTTCTGCGGTATTCATATTAAAAAAAAAATTAAAAAAACTAGGTGTAACATAGGAACATAATTGGAAAACATTTTTATTTTATTTTTATTATTTATTTAAGGATAAAATACAGATACAGACGGTAATATCAAAACAATATACAATATCTGGAGAACTCGCCAGCATCCTAGCTATTTTTCACTGATTAATTTATGATGATTGATTTATTGTGACCTAACCTTAACCTTGTTATAACCTAACCTATCTTCGCTCTGACCTTCAGTGGGAATTTTTCGAAGTTCGGATATGAATTGGGGGGCGCAATTCTAAAGTGGTCCAACTCCAAAAATACATTTTTTTTTTATTATTGGTGAAATCAGGTCTCTAATCTCTAAAAATATTTCAGTAACAAAGATTTTCATAATTTTAGTAAATCTATTTGCACTATAATGATAGTATTATAATATTGTGGTGCTTTGAAAATTTGAATGATGAAGAAATAATATTTAGGTGTCATTATCTCAAAATCAACATTGATGGAGTTGGTTCACTTTAGAACTGTGCCTCCCAAATGTCCATTGAATGTGTAAACACGGCCATTTTATTATCATCTTCCGCTAATTGTTCGAATCAACTGAATAATTGAACATACTAGACATAACCTTGTTAGAAAATTGCAGAATTTAAAAATAAAAAACCATTATCTTTTAATTTCATTTCATGGATCATTTTTCCTAGGGTAGGGATAGCTTCTCGACCTTTATGGACAGAACGCCACTGCTGACAGTATTTTTTTTTCATTTAATTTTTACAAAAGAAAAAAAATGCAATCCAAAAAGTCCCGATAAACTACTTTTTTGTAATTTAAAAAATAAAACAATAACTTTCTTTACATCACTTTTATTTATACTTTAGCCGACCGGGTACTAGCGAATACTACCGTAGCTTCTTCAGGGCAGTATACAACTATATTGTATACTGCCCTGAAGAAGCTACGGTAATGGCGAAACCGGTCGGCTAAAGTATAAATAAAAGTGATGTAAACAAAGTTATTGTTTTATTTTTTAAATTATAATTCATATGAAAAAAAAAATTGTAGTTTGTCTAACGGGAGCTTGTTATTTCAAACATTACATTCACAAACAAGGTTACAAAATATGTATATATATATGTCTATATAAAATAAACACATATGTAATAAACTTAAAACATAAATATTTATTTTTAATGTGCGCCTATTCAGGGTTTCTGTGGTAAATAGCGTAAATTTTCTCGATTAAAAAACCTGTACCAGTTTTTAGGATTAATAAAAATATATTATCCACTCCAATGAATTTATTCTTCCTAGAAAACTTGATACCAGAATAATTCAACGTTATCTCAAAGTTACTTTTCAGTGAAGTGAACTAGAAACACGCATATAAAAACATAATCTCGCACGATTATATTTAGGATTTTTTTCTTAGAAGAAATTTTTGTATCGGAAAAAAATACGAAATACGCTATGTTAGGTTATTTACTAAGTTGATTATACGCCCATCTGGGCTTTTACATGGATTTTAGAACATAATACAAAGAGCTATCGAAAATTACAAGAACATAGAGATTCTAAACCATAAAGTAATGAACAATCTTTTTCAAACGTTTAACACTGTCATAAAACAGAAAAGCATAAAAATATTAAAACACAAACCATTATCGCTACATTATCCAATCTACAATATGTAATATTGTAGAATTAATCAAAGTACTGGTATAGATGACGCTTTACTATATAAATGGAGTCAGCAAATACATCAACAACACCTCCAAACCTGATGCCCAGATCATGCATCCTATTGGTAAATGAATGAGACTGATAGTTGGTTATGTAAGTCTTGTAGAAAAATGTTACAGTTTGTCTTATGTTCCTCGTCAGTACATTTAATTTAATAGTACCGAGGATGACAGAGCTGTCAATATGTTGTTAATGATTCTATATAATACAACTAGGTCTGGCATGATTCTCCTATCAAACAGCGTAATCAGATGCAATCGATCCAGGCTCTAAAAGTTTATTTTCAATTTAATAATATGGAAGCAATCGTGCAATTTTTTATGTAAACTTCTCTTTTCATCAGCTTCCCAGCGAGTCAAAACTTTGCGGAAAGTTTGTCCTCCGAATAATTTTCTGGGAGTCTGAATTGATCATAATAACGGATTAATCGCAATTGTTATTCTTTTGGGTTAGTTTGACGAAGTTTAGTCCGACAATGTCGGCCCATTTAAACTAGATACCCACTCGTACAATTGACAACTTTGAAGAATTCTTTAATTGTGAGGATATACCCAAAACTTTAATTAAATCAGAATTATTGACGTTAATCTTGTGTAAGTTAATATATTTTTTTTAATTCTATATATCGTTTTCGCGCAGTGTTACGAGGGTTGACGGAGAGGATAGAAAATGACACACCTCTGTCCTTATACCTAGCATCATCCACATTCACAGGTACCAATTTGTTTTTCCAACGGCATGAACCGATTCTATTATTTGTGTCACTTGATCATGTCATATTGTTTTCCAAGGACGTCCCCGATTTACGTGACACTTACGTATCGCACTTTAGACCAGTGATAGACAACCTTTTTTAGCCGCTGGGCCATTTTATCAATTCTCAATATGTTCACGGACCGCAGGGGATAAGGTACATCTTGACATGGTTAACTTTGTAGTCTGTGACGTCGTCAGTTAATTTTTTTTAAACCATTCCAACTGTTCGGAGCCAGTAGATTCATATATAAATATTATTTAAAAAAATATAACTAGATATCCATCTAAAATATCCTATTTCATAATAACCTAATGCAAAAACTTTAGAGGCCATATGAAAATTTATTTAAAAAATATTTAATTTATGTATTTTTTTTTCTAAAACTTTAACAATTTAATAAAGCAATCGTAGAACGCAAATAATTATCACTTCCAATCTAATAAATAATGCTGTTAATTTATATCAATATTAAAATTTAAAGAACATACTATTGAATGTAGAGCGAATGAATGTAGAACAAATTAATGTAGAGCGAATGAATACAGAGCGAATGAATATAAAAAGAGTGAATATAGAACGAATGAATGTAGAGCAATGAATATAGAACGAATGAATGCAGAGCGAATTAATGTAGATCGAATGAATGTAGAGTAATGAATATAGAACGAATGAGTGCGGAGCGAACGAATGAAGGGCGAGTGAATGTAGAGCGAATGAATGTAATACGAATGAATGAAGAGCGAATGAATAAAGAAAGGAGAATATATGACGCGAATGTGAATGGAAGAAGGCGGCGGAGACGCCCTAGGAAGACATGGCACGATCAAGTGAATCAAATACTTGAGTCGGGCCACGTCAGAAGTCAGAATAACAGAAATTGTTCCATGTAATGTATGAGATGATGTATAAGTGTAGATTAAGCGAGAAGTGTATGCCGAGATCGTGTTATTTTCGGTTCGTCCTCTCTGCCTAAACGGCGTGATGGTTCGTTAGGTAGTTAATATTAAAGACAAACAAGTTTGTCGCGACACCCTTTGGTATTTTGTAAAACAGAACGGAAACCGTCATATATTTTGATAATGGGACCCGGAAATCCGAACGATTGTTATTAAAAAAGAAATATCAAAACTCACTTCCGTTACTTCAATGTTTTCAAACAAAAACATTTGGTCGTGTACCCAATAAAATTGAACCCATTAAAAATATCATTTACAGAGCGCACAAAGAAACTGCCGCAAGCAAAAATTTCTACACCAAAGGTTAAATTAATTAATTTATTTTATTTAGCCGAGACGAAAAGGCCGCCGGTTGCGCATCACTGCTTTAGATCTTCTTGAACAAATTTTTTCCCTCCTCAGTGAAACACAATATATTTTATATTGACTTAAAAGTGCACGTTTAATTAAAGTTAATATGAAGTATACTGTGCAAGATACTATGAATTATACTGTACACCAGTATACTGTGCATCCTGATGAGGAAAGCTTCACTTTCGAAACATGTTGATATTTATATATTAAATAGTGATGTAAAAAAACCATTATTATTGAAATAAATTACATATATTCATGGGCAAATGCGGAAATTAAGATAATGTTATTAAATTTTCTAAAAAGGTACATATTTTTATTACTTGGGTTTACTTATGGTTTACTATGAATAGAATTTAAAATTATGTACGATAAAGTTCACCCTTGTTTTGACATTTGACATTTTAATCTCAAATCCAACCGACCATAGATTTCGTGTATTTTAGCGAGCTTTGAAAAATTGAAACTTTAAAAATAATTTTAACTACGAAAACTAAATTTAATTTAAAAAAATATATACTAGTATTTAAGTTAGAACGTCAGTAATGATAATTTTTTTTAAATGAACTGGAGTTACTTGTATACTCTTATTCCGGTTTAATTTTATTTCTAAATTTTTAAATGTACAAAGATAGCACGTATATTCAGAGAATAAAGCATTTGTGTCTAGATTAGTGTAAAGCCTTCCACGATATTCATTAAAAAATGCTTACTTTATAGAAATTCAAAACGTTCAAAAATATACCCTTCCCTTTACCTTTGTGTATTTTTCATCATCCGTCGATTTTCACATTTCCCTGTCTCAGCAAATCCCCAATGCATATGGGGTTATAATTTTGCGAACCGTTCATAAATATCTTTTCCTGGAAAAATGTATGTAAATTATTTGAATTTTAAGGAAATGCCTCTAATTCAATATCATAATGAATAAATATACGAATTCGTGAATTCTTGCTTTTCATTTGAGTGTCATAATTGATTTGACGGCGAAAGTAATACCTTCTGATGACTATCACTAGCCCTAAACAAAGAAACATTAATTTGAAAATTTTATTTCATTCCAAACTTTTATTTTTTCAAAATACATCTAAATAATAAAGTTCTTAAGTAGGTGGCTACTTGTGTTTTCCATTTTGAAAATATTCTACCCAAACAAACCTTCTTCTATTGAATACGTAATCTGTGGCTAACCAGAGTGGTATATCTATGGGCTTGCCTCAATACAACATGGTGGGTTTAACGTTTTTCATGCTAATTTTAAAACGTTATAGGAACAGTTTTACATTCAAACTACTCTCTAAACCTTCCCAGCACTAATAAAAGCAAACTGTACTATTTTGAAAATCGAGGACGGACAAACAAACATTTATTTTTATACATAGGGATTAATAAACTCATAATTTGCCTAAGAAAAAAGTTATTGCCACGAACGACACCTTCGCTGACCACTGAGCTATTGCAGCAACCTTTAAACCCTCTGTTTTTGTTCAATTCGGTGTTCAAATGTGTAAAAAATAAATAAAAAATTATCGCAAAAGACATTTCACCTTTTGTATTTAAACTGAATGATGAGATACGAGTACAATTTACAAAAATGTGTTATAAATTCCACTGAAGGGGTAATATTTCTTCAATGATTAAGTTGTTAATTATTGACTATGATTAGGAGATCACATTTTTATACCAATCACGAATGAATTTAAAGTATTTTTTTTTAAAGATATTTATTATAAATAATTAACAACATTGTTCACATGGTAATAATAGTATGTGTGATAATATGTTCTGTCCATTTTATATATTGATCTATTGTTATCCCCAAATATTTTATATGATTCTTTTTTGTCAATGTATAGCATTTGGGTGAATTACCGTTATTAATGTATAATAATTTTGGAATTTGTTGAGGTTTTTGTCCGATAGTGTAAATGTCATGAAGTAAGTTTTGTCCGAGTTTGGGGATAGGTAATTGTCATCCAGCCATTGTTTCAGATTGTTTATTTCAATATTCGCGCTTCGATAGGCTTCTTCCCACGTTTTTTTTCTATGATTAAACTATGATTAAAACCGGAAAAGATATAATTTTTAAACAAATGATATTTCGGCACTCCAACCATGTCATTTACGTAAATAATGAACAGTATTGGTCCCAGAACTGTTCCTTGGGGGATTCCAAATACTGAATAGGTGAGTTCGCTCAATGTATTATTAATTTTTACGTGTTGGTGTCGCTTATGTAAATAACTTTTGAACCATTCTTTTACTGTTCCTTAAATTCCAATATTTTATTCAATTTTTTTATTAGCTTCCTATGGCATATACTGTCAAATGTTTTCCTTAAGTCAATGAATATACTCAAATATTTGTTTTCTGAGTGAAGAGAATTATATATTATAGAGGTTATTTCCGCGATTGCGTCTTGTGTGCCCAATTTTTCTCGGAAGCCGAATTGGTTATCATTAATTACCTTATTTGATATGATGCGCTTAGTTAATTGTGACTTTACGACTTTTTGAAATATTTTAGCCACGTTTGATACAATAGATATGGGACGGTAGTTTGAGATGTATAAAGTTATTTAAGATAAATTTTATCAATTATTTGGCTACAAATCATATAGGTCCGGGTAGTTTAAATAGGTTTTTAAAAATAATATGAAAATAATCAGGACAAAATGTTAAAAGAAAGTTTTACCTGAATGAACAACTTTAATGGCGTCTGGAACTGCTTGGAACTGCCTGGAACTGTCTGGAACATAACCCTGTCAAGCAGAAATTATTTAAGGTTTTCCGGTTGGTAAGTTTTCACATCTGGGAAATATTCTGGTTTCAATATTACGATGAAAACACACTCAATATTCCTCGCATTGAAAACATATCGGTTTTTATTTGTTATATTCACATACTTAGATAGGTAGTAGGCGGTAGCGTGCATTACTCTATAATCAAAGAAAGGCTTTGCGTAGTTTTCATGTTGGGGGATGAATTGCGCATTGATGTGGTCATTTTATTATCATATTCTACAAATTGTTATGGTCAACTGAATAAATGAGCGTATAAATTCCTTACCAAATTCGTAGATAAATACATTTTGATATTTGTCGTATTTAAAAAAAATCTTTTAATGGTACATTTTTTTTAGGAAAGGAACAACTTTTCAGCCTTTATGAATGCACGCCAATGGTAGTAAGTGTACTTATGTTATGTACACCAAATCATCTAAATATTTGCAAAAAAGTCATTTTTCCGTCTTTTAAAGCAAGTTTTAAAAAAGGCTTTTGTTTGTGACACATAAATTTCATCGATAAAGGCTAGAGTTCTATCACTCACTTCAATCTAAGAGTATGTTCGATAGGTACTAATATAGATGACTGAAGAAAAAAACCTTCAATTACTAAAAATACTAAATAACTAACACATTTTTTAAACATAGACGACAGACATGATATTAAAAATACCATGCAGATAAAAAATCGAAATATGGCTAAGAATATCAGGAAATCACAAAAATTTTGAATAAAACATGAGTATCAGTAATACCAATACAACAACCTACAGTCCGCCTCGGAACAGGAATTCCTAGTGAGGAGGACTGTAGATTTAAGAAACTAGTGTAATTTGTTTATTCTTAATAATGGAACATGATAAATGTTAAAGTATCTTAAATAGAATTTTAAAAAAATATTTTTTATTTTTTGTTTTTAGAATTACATGTTGATTCCACTGGTATTTAAATTAATTGTGCTCCTCTAGTGCTTCATTTCTCCCCATAATGAGTATTTTCAAGGCACAAGTTTATTCCTTCCACTCTTTAAAAAATACCCTGCACGCGGCATCCTTAAAACCCCGAAATTTCTCTGTGTAAAGTCACACATTACATAAAAGTTGTACAGCAGCGTTTAGAGATACATTATCAAGTTCCTTTGGTAAATTGGATAAATCCATTTTAAGCAACACTTAACTTTAATTAAATTATATATAAATTAAATAGTTGTATTTAATCTAACGAGAACATAAACCTTCCACCTTCCTAAAATATGTCAAAGGGGTATTATTTCAAAGGGATAATATTGAACAGGTAACCTTCTTCTAAACCTGTTTTTCTAACAACGCCGTAAGCGCAATTATAAATTTATGCGCTGTTTTGAGTTATAATGTGTTTCCGTAGCTCTTTTCAAATTAAATATGAACCTGCAAAAATCTCGTAAAAATCTTTAGACGTCTTCATTTGCATATGTTAATTTTCTGTCGTTCGTGTTATATTAAATTGCGGAAAAATACGAGAACCCTATGTCTACAGGTAGGTGATGACAAAATGTAAAAAAAAGAATGAAATAGAAATGTTTCACTAAAAAATCGATTAACTTTTAGTGCGTATGCAAATCGAATATGCAAAATTTGTATTCATTGAACGTCGTCTAAAAAATCATTTCTCTGAATATAATTAGATATTCTGGGGAAACTCCTTATGATAGAAATAAATATTTTTTTATAAATATATGAACACACTATCTGGTAAGATGGTACAATTTACAAAAATAGACTTTTTTAAATCATCATTACGTTAGGCACAGAATACAAGTGCCCATCGACATCTGAAACGGTGTAACTCAAAAGGTGGAACAAAAAATAATGTTATTCAAATGGTTTATATTTATTTTTATTTATTTATTTTAGTTTTTAATCCAGCAGGTCTGGGTGCAAACCCAACCTGCCATATTACAAGACATATATACATAAGAAGAAAACGAAAAAAAAATACAAAATGGTAATAACATAAAAATAAAGGAAAGAAAATGAAAAACATGATAATTAATAATAAAAGAGAATAAATTAAATTAATTTAATTTAAGGGATCGTCTTTTAGGGTGGTAGTCGGATCATCTGCATCGATGGGGTCGAGTATGGAGGAGCATAGGGTCAAGTTTGCTGTGGCAGGCCTAGAAGGGAGATCTGCCGGAGACGTTGTTTTTAATTAATTCTGATCATGATGTTACTATAATTAAACATGTTTTCAAATGAATCTCTCTGGAAATAACTAATTCAACTCATAGAAAAATAAAAACTTAGTGCTGAAAAACCTTGTGAAAATTTTTGAAATCGTTACGATAATAATATGGGTCCTTTTTATTTCTTAATCTAAAATATTAATTTCTTATTTCATCCGTTGAAAACATTTAAAAAATTCTTAAATCAGTATTAATTCAAATGTGAATCTCGAGCAGGTCCTCTTAAGTCTGCATCACTTTCATATTGAAAAGCACTGAGTCTGCAGTCTTATTCATGCTTTTCCACCGCGAGAGGAAATGGGCTATACAGACCGGGATTATAGTTTTCGTAGTTCGAGTAGAAACTTTTCTTTGAATATGAGATAATCAATATTGGCAAACCGAATAGTTCAGAGAATAAACTTTTAGAGGAAGAAACACCGGTTAACCTAAATGATACCGGTGTATATATAACCGTAACTATGAAATATTTAATTGAAAGACCGACACGTACATTTCTTCTAATAATTTTATTACACATATAATTTTTTATTAACTTTTAGCGCGACAAAATTATTATCCCTATTCTAGTATCTCCATGTCTGTTAGCTGTTTTCCAGAAACTGTTCTTGTTCTGACGTACATATTGAGTTGCTTCAGTAGATCCTCGTCACCGGCAGATTTTCTTCGGTCCCTTGTTAGTATATCCGGGTTTATACTGAAAAAAAAAATTGTTACCGTTTGCATCATATTATGAGGAACCTATTAATGTATTTAATACAATTTTTACTTTTCGTGCGCTGAAATTACCCGTCGGATACGTAAAATTTGAATCCGTTGAACGCTGGCGTATCCGATCGGCAACGTCGAAAAATCATTTCTCTGTGTATGAGCTATTCTAGGGAAAGTACTTATGATATATATACATGTTTTAATTAATATACAGGTATGTCGCTTAACACCCTTTATATTTATAAAAATTGTATGTTTCTAAGTTATTACGAAAATAAACTCGAAATTTAAAAAACCTCAAATTTACTCTCGGCATACTACGGAAGTATTAGAACGCGGGAGCTCGGCATTCCAAAGGTTAATGTCGTTAAATTATATATTTGTCGCCCCTCTTGATGCGATCAACATACGAGAGTTTTTTTTTTTTTTGATTATTTATTTTAGTACGTCGCACAATTTAGCAATTTTTTTCTATTCAATAAATACCTCCTCTACATTAGTCACTCTATCTGTCCAGGGTACTTTGAAGATGGATTTATAAATCTATATTTCAAAACCGTCCTTAAGCAAGATAACAGAAAACGGTTTTGATTTTTATCAATATTTGTAAAAAATGAGTATATTTACAAATAAAAACACCTAAATCAAAAATGTCTTTACTGGTGCCTCAAAAATAACTAACTAACCATCACGCCGTTTCTCCGCAGGGGTAGGCAGAGAGGACGGACAGCCAAGCAACTCAATCTTGGCATGCACTTCTTGCTTCATTCATACATTCTCTTCAGTTATTCTGACTTCTGAAAAGGCCCGACTCAAGTATTTGATTTGTGCCATGTCTTCCTTGGGCATCCCCGGCTTATTTTTCCATTCACATTCGCGTTATATATTCTCCTTACACTCCTCTCTTCGTTCATTCGCTCTACATGCCCAAACCATTGAAGCGTGCCTTTCTTAATCTTACTCATTACGCTTATATCAACCTTGCATTCTTTGAGAATCTCAACATTTTTCACACGATCATACTCGTACATGGTTTTACCACACATTCGCCTCGGAGATCTTATTTCTACAGCATTCAGTCTACTTTCATCCTTCCTCTTCCAGTTCCATGCCTCACTGCCATACATCAGGCTTGGTATCAGCACTCCATTGTGGACTGCTAGCTTCGCTTCTTTGGACAAACATATGGTGACAATAATTATTTTACCAATGTAGTAAGAAACAATAATTTAACATTTCCATTCATTCAGTTAAAATGAAATTAAGTGAAGCGAATATTCCGAAAACAACTAATTGCCATAGACAAATATAATAATTACATAATTCAACGAGAATAAACTGAGCGCTAAATAAATCCGTTGACATACCAACAAGTCTATGACATACCATCAAGCGAGTTCATTAATTAGATTATTTTCTAGGGAAGTTTTAGTCGGCCTGAAAAACTATGAAAAGTTCCCGAAATAGATTTAATTTAACGGTGAATCCCCAAACTCCCTCATAAGAACCCTCCCGCCTGTAGCCGAGGCCTATAATACCTGATGTTCTCTTTGATGATATTATCCTCCCCTATTTACGTGTCCACCTCCCCTGTGCCTATTTTTCGTCCCTTACTAAAGGGGTGGCCAACTACTTAATGATATATCGTGGTAAAAAAACGATCTAAAATCACGATGCGAGAAATCAACATTTAAGTTTTGTAACAACGTTTATTCCAAACTAGTTGGTGCGTACCCGCCCTTGCTCGAGGATTTTTTTTCATAAATTTATGAAATTGTGAAATCTTTGGGTGAATTTAATTAATTAATTTTCTCTACGCAAAGAAATCTTCATTATAAAATTTTATATCATTATAAACATTTCTTTTTTTTCAAAATATATCTAAATAATGAAGTTCTTAAATTGGTACCTACTTGTGTTTTCAATTTTTTATAACATTCCACCCAATCAAACTTTCTTCTTTTGAATATGAAATCTGTGGCTAACCAGAGTGTTATATCTATGGACTAACCTAAATAAAACATGGCGGGTTCAATGTTTTTCACACTAAATTTAAAACGTTGTAGCAACAGTTTTACATATAGGATTTCTAATAATAACCAACTGTGCTATTTTCAGCCATACCGGTCGAGTAATTTTTGAGACAGACAGACAGGCAAACATTCATTTTTATATATAGAGATTGTTATAATATAATATTCTAAATTGTGCACGTAAGTGAGTCTGATGCTCGGGAATATTTTAAGTGGTTTTAATTCGTATATAAATATATAGTACATCTATTATTTTACAATTATGTTAGGTTGGGTTAGTTAGTGTAAGGCGCACTTGAGGTGAACCTTCACAAAACTGCGCAATAGAAATTAGCTCTTATTATTATTACTGTTCTCTGTCTTGGAAGTTGTGGACTTCATTAACCTTCCAGCGGGCGCGCTTATCGCTTTCCCCACTCTAATTACTTAGTGAAAAGCGTCTAGCTCCGAGCTATTCGAGGGTCAGTTTCTCTCTAAACTACAGACGTACCGGATATGCTGAGAAGTTTTTGTTATTCGTTGATATTTGGAAACTTCCGTTAGGCGTAAATTTTACGACACGCGCCTTAAAGTGTAAGTATATTAAAAATACTTTTTCTATTTATTTCTTATTTATGTCATTTCTTTTTATATAAGACGGGTCGTGTGAAAGTTCCCGCGCTCCTCTCACCACGAGCTCTCGAAATGTTGTGACTAAACCGGAGCGCTAATGTGAAGTGGTAAACAGATACCCCTGCTCAGTATTTACGACGTTAACCCCGGTACTCATTTCCCCTCGCCTAGTAAGGCCCTGGGTGTCTTCGATTGGTCGGCGGTCGGGCCTAATAACCTTACAGCAATTCCCTAACATTTATATGAAGATAACACCATTTACATTGCGAAAACTTTATGACGTAAAATTTACGACAAGCACTCGCTCAAGGGAAATTATTCAGAGCGCCCGCTGGAAGGTTAAACTGCATCCGGATCAGTCACAGCCGTTGTGCGTATATGATGCATAAATTGTACCAAAGTATTTCGACCTTCGTTTTTATTTAATTTGTGTTATTTCACAATTTAAAATAATATATAGCATATTTGCGCGCGTTTCAGAGTGGAAGATACTCTCAGTATCGCCCTGGTGAAAGACCACCATTCAGAATTGAAACGTTGCTTGAAATGGCTTGTAGCAGTGTTTGTTGACCAGATCTGAATAGCAGGGTATTTCCCCACCCTCCTCTCCCCATTCTCCTTCCCTCCCCATTACCTTCAGCCTCACAAAATTCCCCAATTGGGGATGCCATAGTCTCACTGGCTCCAGACGATTGGGAGCAGTTGGGACTCACGTGCGGTACTCAGATTATTTTTTTTTTTTTAAATCCGTTTCCCTATGGCTGACAAATGCCTTCCACGTAGATTTAATTGGAATCCGGTCTCCCTTTGACTTGATACCTTTTGGTTTTAGACCCGAGAGAGCCAATGAAAGTACAGAAAATACAGCGCTTAATCTCTCTTGCACTGCCTGCTTTGTATATGTATATTGCCATTTGATCGGAATAAAATGATGATCAAATCGTTTTTGTATTAGAAATTTTAATGCCCGAATGGCCAGACTTTTGAGTCACGAAACACGCCCACGTAGCATTTCTTGTGTTCTTTATTCTATACTTCACATCGAAGAACGCGAGAAGCTATTTTCATCCTATCTCCCTCAAACAGACGGAAAGATTGTCGGCCTCTGAGTTACGATTCCAGTACTCGGGGCTGCCATATGTCTCGGGTAGGTGTACCACCACAACTTGGCCTTATTTGCATATCTGTGACAACCCTCATAAATTTCGTCAAACATAAATTTGAAGACAAAGACACACACATCAGATATAATGTGGTCGGCCAAACTTACCCCACCTAACCCTACCTTACCTAACCCATCGGACTACGCATAACTATGCATACTGGGCTGAAATAATTTATAACATATGGTATGCGTACTTAATTTGATAATACTAGGTTAATCTACCATATCTTCTTCAATATTATACTCGTAATATGTAAAGAATGTCCCTGGCGGTGTTTGTTTGTTTTGTATATAAATCTACAGTTTTATTCAGAACTTGATGAAATTTTGCACAATTGACCTTCGAAACAAGAGGAAGGTCACTGCCTACATGAAATTTCGAAAAACTACCCGTCACCCCCCTTTTCAAGCAGAATGTCGGTTCTTCTTGATGAAATTTTGCACGTTTGTAGGGGTAGGGGTATTGATAACACAACCATTCATAACGCCGGGTACTTCAGCCAGTCTATCATATACTCGTAAATAAGAATGTCCCGGGCGGTGATTGTTTATTTTTTATACAAATCTACAGTTTTATTCAGAGCTTGATGAAATTTTGCACACTTGCCTTTCAAAACAATAGGAAGGTTACTGACTACACGGGATTTTTAAATACCACCCCCCTTCCACCTTTACCGCCTCTTAAAACAGAATTTTGATACTTCTTGATGATTCGACGTTCAAAATAAGATGAAATTTACTGGGTAGGGGTTGGGGTAACACATAACAACCTCAAAACTTTCCTCCAAACTATTCATAACCCCGGGTACTTAATTAGTTATTTATAAACCATAAATACAAATTACAATTAGTAATGAAAAAGCAACTGTCGGATAAAAGTATTGTATTTAAAAATATATATATTATCCTTGCATTTCCACCCGCGAAAAATTATGCGATACATGTAACTTGACTTGCTAAAACGAAAACTGAGAATTTTTGTTTGTCCAGAATCAAAAAAAATTATTTGCATTATCCAGCTTATTTTTTGGATAGCCTGATGTTAAGAAAGTTGTTTTTAAAATGACTTCCAGTTTTCAAAATGTTCCACTTTTAAAAATAACTTCCAGTCTTAAAAATGTTCCACTTTTAAAAATAACTTCCAGTTTTTAAAATGTTCCACTTTTAAAAATAACTTCCAGTTTTTAAAATGTTCCACTTTTAATGACTTCCATTTTTCAAAATGTTCCACTTTTAAAAATAACTTCCAGTTTTTAAAATGTTCCACTTTTAATGACTTCCATTTTTTTTAAATGTTCCACTTTTAAAAATAACTTCCAGTTTTTAAAATGTTCCACTTTTAATGACTTCCATTTTTCAAAATGTTCCACTTTTAAAAATAACTTCCAGTTTTTAAAATGTTCCACTTTTAATGACTTCCATTTTTTTTAAATGTTCCACTTTTAAAAATAACTTCCAGTTTTTAAAATGTTCCACTTTTAATGACTTCCATTTTTCAAAATGTTCCACTTTTAAAAATAACTTCCAGCTTTTAAAATGTTCCACTTTTAATGACTTCCATTTTTCAAAATGTTCCACTTTTAAAAATAACTTCCAGTTTTTAAAATGTTCCACTTTTAATGACTTCCGTTTTTCAAAATGTTCCACTTTTAAAAATAACTTCCAGCTTTTAAAATGTTCCACTTTTAATGACTTCCATTTTTCAAAATGTTCCACTTTTAAAAATAACTTCCAGTTTTTAAAATGTTCCACTTTTAATGACTTCCATTTTTTTAAATGTTCCACTTTTAAAAATTTCGTGTAAAAGTAAGCCATATGAACGCACACTTCAAAAAATAACATTATCAAATTAATCGTCTGGTATAATACATTATAGGTAGGTAGGTACTAGATGAAAAATATTATGGTTTAAAAAAATATATTCATATAGATCAGCAAACGCCGATTCTGTGTATATAATTTTTTTTTTTATATCTTGTAATATATAAGTATATGTAGAATTTATAAATCGTTATTCAAAAGTGAAAAAAAAATTATCTCGATAAAACGCACTGTTCGGTTGGCACCACTGTTTTCTCGGCATCTGACATCACACTGAAGAGGTTTACGTCTGTTGCATCTGTGTGAAAAAATTTATTTTGCGATTTGGTTTTGAATTTTAAATATGTATTTTTTAGTTGTTTTGATTTTAAGCTCTATAATTATTGTAGTTCAATTTGAAATAACTATTATTAATTACGTAAATATGATTATGTTTATAGGCAAATCGAAACGATGTTATTATTCTTTTTCTAAATAGGTACATCATTTTACTACTTATGTTTTGACGGCCTCTATGGTCGAGGGGTAAGGCTCTCGACTATGAATCCGAAGGTCGCGGGTTCAAATCCCGGCGTGCGCCAGTAATTTTTTTTTAATTAATTTGTGTTGTTTCACAATTAATTAATTTAAAAATAATATGTAGTATATTTGCGCACGTTCCAGAGTGGAAGATACTCTCAGTATCGCCCTGGTGAAAGACCACCATTCAGAATTGAAACGTTGCTTGAAATGGCTTTTAGCCGTTTTTGGTGACCAAATTTTTGAATAGCCAGGTATTTCCCCCCCCCCCCACCTTCCTCTTCCCCTTCTCCTTTCCCTCCCCAATACCTTCAGCCTCACAACATTCCCCAATTGGGGATGCCATAGTCTCACTGGCTCCAGATGGTTGGGAGCAGTTATTCAGCAGCAGTATTCATATAAAAAAATATATATAAAAAAGTTATAGTTTAATATGAATTGAATATGTAATTATGTACGGTACAGTTAATCCATGACTTTGGTACACAGCAAAAATAATAGTGACGATATGCTGACATTTTACAATGTGTTTGTTTTATCAGAAGTAGTTAAATTTAGGTGAATCAAACGTCTCGAATTTTTGTATCCAAAATTCAGTATAAAATCACTAACGGCCAAATTCAACGCAAAGTGACGTCACACCTAACAAGCCTTACCCAACCTGGCACCTCGCACCTCGTACTTACGTACGCACAAGGAAATTGCGTAGTTTATTATTATTATAATATTAATATCAGAAATGAGAAATTTTTGGTGTAACAACGAAATGTATCATCTTTTAAGTGAACGGCCATGAAAACCATCACTTCTTTATTGCAAAATTAAAGGTTTCTTCGAAGTTTTCCGATTTATAAAACATATTATGAAAACGGCAAACAAATTAAGGGGCTATTTCACTATATCTCGATAAACTCTTTGTTAACCGTTCGTTGAATATCTTTAATCATATGAATAACAGGCCAATAAACCGACGACCGTTTCATATCAAATAATATGGTCTCTTTGTTGGTCTATTGATGAGTCTGCTAGCAACATTGGTATTTTTAAACCTTTATCCCGTCTACTGCAACACCTGTCTATTATTTCTATGGAATCACAGACGTCAAACGCGTAACACATCAAACATTCTCCTGCAAAAACTACATGCTTAGTGGTATGACCTATACCCGCATCCCAAATTGAAAGATGAATCTGATGCGAGTAAGTACAAATATTCCGTGATATATTTTGAGACCGTAAATTAAAATTGCGGTAAATATGCAGAGGATACATACCGGACAGTCCTTAAACAGATTTTGTTTTTGATTTGGTCGTGGATTATATTCACGTCATTCTTCGTGAGTCGAACTCGCAATTTAAGTCAACGTCGTCCAATACCTCCAAAAAATTAATACAACTCTTAGAACTCGTGGTCTTCGCATTGCCGCCCTGTCGTGTGCTTCTGCATCTTCAATTATGACATATCCTCAATAAGATCCACAATAAACTCAATAATCAGCTCACTTCACCAAATGCTGTCAGAATGTATTGATGTTTGGACGCTTGACGCCATCTTTAAATCTGGTAAATAGCCACTGTTTGTCGGTTCGAGGTCGAGTTAAGATATGTCGGACTTTTTATGGCATATAGCGTTATTGAGAGTATGTGGAACGCAAAAATATATTTCTATTATACAAATAGCATTTATTGATAATTTATTGAGATGTGGTAAAATAGTCCCTAATACATAAAATCAATGGGGTCAAAAGTCTCCAACGAAATACTATAACCGATATTCAAAAATAGTAGAGTAAATATTTAGTAGATCGATCGATGGAATGCCTGTTACGGCAAGCTTTTTCAAGCTTTATTTTAGATCATATTTTACTAGCATTTTACGATTGTTTATTTTTTGTCAAAGGGAGATACTTGCCTATCAAAACATACTTTTTTATGATTTTTAGTAGTTGAGTGAACAAATGCATCGGGTTCCCCATCCAGCCGTCGCGGGTTCAATTCCTCTGCTGACTAAGTCTTCAATCATTGCGCGAGCAACATTTTCCGTTGTTTGTCTCTCTTTAAAAAAATATGTTTTTATGAGGCACTGCTGAAAACCAGCTGCACTCCGGGCTCCGGAATGTATAGCACTGAATTTTTTGTCAATTACTAAAATAATATAAATTGTAAAAATAAAAACATGTAAAAAAAACCTGTTCACAGCCAATTATTAAAATTGGTATGTAAGAATTTTACGGACATTTGTGTTTATTTTCCCGGCGGATATGAGATTTGAATATCTAAGTGAAGATAAGAGATTACCAAACAGGCTATATATATATAAATCAGTAGCGTGCAGTTCTTAAAAGCTGGAAAGCTGTGCCTACCCTAAGAAAATCGAACGATAAGACGAAAGTAAAAGATAACAAACCAAACAATAGGACAAATTTCTGATCAAAAAATATTTTTGGTAAGGAACACCTACACTATTAGCGGGAAATGATAGTAAAATGACAATTTTCAAATACTCAATACACACTTCATAATATACCAATTACCAACTCCAAACAAAACTCTTTTATCTACAGATCCACACACTGAATTAAATTAAATTATTACCACATTGACATTTTTAACTCAACTATACGTGATAATAAATTAAAATCCATAACACGACCGCTCTTAAATTAGATAACTTAAACTACTTTTCCATCTACTCTAGTCCTTTGTACCTTTATCCCACTCCTATTTTCCCCTCCACCCTCCCCTCCCCCGACTGATATAGTTTAACATAGCTGATGTAAAACTGTATATTGTCACATTTGCTCATAGTATTTATCATCTGCAGTGGAAAATTTATAATTGTCATGATTTATTGGTTTTTATTGTTATATATATGTAAATTATGGATTTTCTGTTAATTTTCCAAAAATAGATAAAATAAAAAATAAAATGAACATTATCCAACCTTGAGAAACTCCGCACAGCTTACCGTTGGTCAAAGAGAAATGCACGCCACTGATATATACAACTCCGAAGAAGGTTCAGACTGAACCGAAACCGGTTGATTTATGTATTTAATAAGGTGGTGTTAAAATATAAATGTTACAACATTACCAATTTAAAAAAATGTTGTGTTTAAACCGATATTCAGTAAATTAAATAATATAAAATATAATATAGATGTGCGTGATATTTTAACGTATGTAGATAGTTGTTTAATTATTTTTAATTTATCATTTAATCCAAATAATTTATTAAACTTTGTGTTCATTCCAGAGTTTTCTTCTGTTATGAATGATTAATTAGACGGCGATAGTCCAGTGGGAATATTTGGCAAGGATTGGACAGGTGGTGTGCGTTTGGGTAGAGTTCAAATCTCACAGGTAGCGGGTAGTTAACTTGTTAAGTTTGGGGTGGGTCCTTCAATCCCCTTCGGCGATTAGTTGTGCGAGGTGGTGAAATAATTATTAATTAAATACCCTACAATTTACCCAGGGCCGGATTTACAGTAAAGGAGGCCTGTCTCTCTGGATATTTTGGGGCGACTGTCTTGAGACATGTGTAACACAAATAATAAATTTATTTATTCCGGGATGTGGGGAGGCTAGTGCAATCCCGCACGTCCCATAGAGAGTGTAAATCTATATATATAAAAAATAATGTTTTTCTGTCTGTCAGTCCTCGATTTTGTCGAAAATTACTTTTCCGGTTTCGTTGAAAATAGGAGTTTTGTTCTTATTAGTTCCGGCAAGGTTTAGAGAGTAGTTTGAATGAGATCCAATATGTAAAACTGTTGCTGTAGTGTTTTAAAATTAGTATGAAAAACATTGAACCGCCATATTGTATTGTGATTAGACCATAGATATACCACTCCGGTTAGCCACAGATGACATATTCAAAAGAAGAAGGTTTATTTGGGAAGAATATTTTCAAAATTGAAAACGCAAGTAGGTACCTACTTAAGAACTTTTTTATTTAGATATATTTTGAAAAAATAAATGTTTGGAATGAAATCAAATTTTCTAATTGTTTCTTTGTTTAGAGGTAGTAATAGTCGTTACTTTCGCTGTCAAATCAATTATGACACCCAAACGACAAGCAAGAATTCACAACTTCATAACTTTATTTTTAAAAAAAATCCCGAACAAGACCGGGTACACAACAGCTAGCACATAATAAATGTAAAAGTAATATCTTAAATAAGAAAGCAAAATAATAAATTAAAAGGTGGTATAAAAAGAGAAATTATAAATTAACAATAAATGTAAATAAGAAACCGTCATCTATTTAGCGCTTCTGTTTCGTTATAGATCCGTCGGATTGAATATTTTAGGGCCAATATCTTATTCCAATTTGCTTCGATACTCGAACCTGAGGTCTGACGGGATTCCGTGACGAGGACATTTTTGGAGTAGATAGTTCTGTCCCTCATTCCTGCCACCCTGGTTCTTATTAATATGACAAACCATGTGTACTGGACAGATGTGGTTCTGGACAGCTATCTGCACAAAACTGTAAATGTAGGGCGCTGGTTCCAAATGCACTCAATGTCTTCTGGGGATGTCTCACAGGGATGCCACTCTTTTGGTCTCTCGTACCCTAAATGCTAAAGTGAGAGCACTGTATGAGGTTCTCTGCCTGATGCTGGTTCTGACGGGCCCAAGCAGGGCCGGCTACCCCTGACTAGGTAGGTCCCAGGATTATTCAGGCAGAGTCCAGACTCACCAGAGTTCATTAACTTTATAAACATTCACATACCATCAAGACCAACCCGACAAACCGATCTTTTTTATTTGCCCGCATGCAGGACCAATCCCCCGTATTTGTGTTCAATCTAACGCACAATTTCACGCCCTTTCAAAATATTGAACCGAAGTGATACGTACGACCACAAATTGATGCATGAGTATAAAATGTATCGAAAGAATCTCCTGTTCCGATCCTATCTTCCTCTTCCTCTCCCCCCTTCTTTCTAATTTGGTTTTTTCTTCGCCTTGCTTCATAAATAAAACATGTGTACTTAATCACTGTTAGCACAAAAAACTTTGTTGGTGTACCTTTTGTTAAACTTCCTTTTTATACATATATACGAGTATTTGTATTACAAGCTGTTTGTTTCTTTCAAACAAATAAACAATTCAAACAAGTAATTTTGCCGTACCTCCTTCTTTACGTGCCTGCACTGTACGGTGCTGGTAGATGTGAATCGACCTTTATCCGGTCACCCCATAATTTGTGGAGTACAGTTGTTTATGGTTTTACCATCTTATATTTAGGCAATGGGTTTTCCACACTTTAGAAACAGAACCTTCACTATTGTGCATAATTTTCAACTTTAATTGTGTTTCTGCACTCCTCATTAAAAAAAAACATGGTTAAACCAACCTCATGCAAACCCAAAGCACAGAATCCAGTGTTTTATACAAAAAAAAAAGTAAAATCAAATGCATGCATAATTTATATATTTGTATTGGATACATCACAGCGGTGTGGACGCCAGGTTGATGTTACAAGCCATTCCTCAAAATGGGAAAGTGGTTACCACACGTGTTTAGTTTGTAAAATACATTCACATTGTTTGATCGAATATTCCTAGGCGGTGCGCGATACGCCGCTATTTTAAGGGGAAGAGGGACGTCGGAGAATTATTATTTATTAATTCAAAATAATGATAGTATAGGGTGTTTTTTTTAGCTGCATGAGAAGTTTCGATGGTTGTTGTTTATGGTTTGATAGTTGAGAATGTCAAATTGTGTTGACATTTCTGTTCAGTAAGGTTTGGCAATTCATCATGAATCGTTTAACGCCAGAACAACGCTTCCAAATTGTGCAATTTACTTAAAAAAATAAATCTGTTCGCCAAGTTCATACAGCACTTCATTGTTTAGTGATAAAGCTCATTTCTGGTTAAATGGCTTCGTCAATAAGCAAAATTGCCGTATATGGAGCGAAGACAATCCTCAAGCCATTAACAAATCACCATTACATCCATTAAAATTGTCTGTTTGGTGCGGTTTACCCGCTGGCGGCATCATCGGTCCTTATTTCTTTCGAAATGAGGAAGGAACTGCCCTTGCGGTGAATGGCGAGCGCTATCGAGCCATGCTGAGTGATTTTTTGTTTCCAAAAATTAATCAACTAAACATTGACGAAATTTGGTTCCAACAAGATGGCGCAACTTGTCATACAGCGCGCTTAACCATCAATTTATTTCAAAATCAATTTGGTGATAACTTTATTTCCAGAAGTAATCCTGTTAACTGGCCCCCTCGTTCGTGCGACTTAACGCCTCTCAATTACTTTTATGGGGCTATGTTAAGTCATTGGTTTATGCCGACAAACCAGCAACTCTTGAAGCATTGGAAGCCAATATTCAAGCCACCATTGACGCCATGCGGCCAGATTTATTGGAAAAAGTATTGGAAAATTGGACTGATCGAATGGACTATGTAACTCGTAGCCGCGGTGGACATATGTCGGAAATTATATTTAAAAAATAAATGCCATGAAATTATCTACCAGATTATAAAAATTTATTCCAACAATGTTTCTGTCTTGTATTGTTATTTAAAGTTCTCAAGCTCTTAAAAAAACACCCGATATTATTACGCAATATGATAAACATAATGTTTTGAAATAGAAAAATATTTATTAGATATTTTATAAATTTACATAGGCTTAGCATTTATCAAAATATAACCAGAAATATTACTTTTTTCTGACCGTTCGATTGTATGTAAATTTATAAAATATTTAATAAATATGTTTCTATTTAAAAACATTATGTTTATCGTATTGTGTAATAATACTATCATTATTTTGAATTAATAAATAATAACTCTCCAACGTCCATCTCCCCGTTAACAAAAACTCTAGAAATATAATAATATGCGCAGCTAGTGATATTTACTATACATTGTCATGGCAACATGTAAAGCCTCGCTGCTCCCGCACTATCTAAATTGTTTTAAAAGAAAATAAAATATTTATTACAATAGTAATACAGCATGTTGCCAGTATTTTGAGATCTATGATATTTAATTACACCGGTAGCTTTGTCGAAATACTGGCAACGTGCTTCACTACCGCCTCTAGCGGCCCGGGCTGTAAGTTTCCAGACGATATTGCTATTTCTATAATTTATTAAGTATATATTGTGAAGGTATGAATGAGTGGGTTTTTATTCCAGTATTTTGAGTTTGTTTTTTCATCGGGTTGAAGTTATTTGCTTAACACAAAAATAACAAACACGCTTCTCTTTCCACTACATAACAATATTTCGTGTCTATAATGTGAAACACCGCACCACAAATAATATCGCAAATTATTGTTGTTATTACGAATTCATGAATTCTCAAGGAATTTGATAAATAATAATTATCGGTATTATGTGAGAACCGAAACCTTGAAAGCATTTCAGTCCGGGAATGCCAATCTTGCCCGTATAATATTATATGAAGCGGAAAATTGTTTGCCGAAACGGTGAAAAGTCGAACGGTAGCCTTTTCGTCATTGCGTCATCAACCTTTCCTTGCAGGTGATGTCAACTGAGTTGACATGTTCCTAATTATTGTAATATCTCTGTAAATAAGCTAAACACAGAGTTATTATGGGCATTCCTTCGCTATACATGTATGTATTCAATAAAATGTTTTCAATATGTGATTATTATGGAACGCAACAAAAAAAATGTGTTGCGAAAAATCGGAAAAAATTACTACTGACTACTGCGGGTAATGGAGGAAGGCGGGCGAGTGTTACAAACTATTTCGATTCAATTAAAAACACTATCGGTGAACACAAATATATACAAACGTGTGCTCTTTAAAATGATTAGACTGTATGTTTGCGTGAGTTGCTAACTTGCCGAATGGTGAGGTAGTGAGCATGAAGAGTGCGGGGGTTCGCTCGCCGTGCCGCAATGCGCTGTCGTCAGTAATAGCCGACAGTAATGGACCTATCATGCGTTTTACGCGTGGTCATTTTTTTTAACTCGTTTTCAGCACTTGCACAATATTTCACTATTACCTCTAATATATATACTTTTAATAAAATTATTTACATGAGTAATAAATGTAAACTATTCTTTAATCCAACTTGAAAATCACAAAACTTTAAATGTATACACTGTACACTTAGTGAACATCGCCAGAGCTCGTGGAATTTTCTAAAACTGTCAGGTAAAGGTTAAAGAAAACGAAATTCGCACAGCTCTTTCCAGCTCACAGCGTCATTTCCATAATGAGCCATTTAATGACAAGACGCCACATTGTGCGTTCCATATTTTTCAATTGTTCACTCAAGAAATAACATTTCGAGATTGAAGGGTTGATACTCGGGCAAAGCCGGGTAGTAACTACTTGTTATCTTAGCCTGTTGAAAAACTGTTTGTAGCTACCTATAGGTTTTAGGGCACTGGAAACTCGATCAACTCGGCGGGCTGAAATTTCTAGACCAAACTAACTATTTTCAATTACCAACGTCACAGTATACCATGAGCTATGGAGCTATAAAATTTCAATTCAACTCTCACTAATCAAGACAAGGCGCGATACCGTTTTTTTTACATTTTTTAGTGGTTTAATAAGAAAAAATAATATAAATGTGTTACTTATTTCTTTACAGATACCCGACCAGCCCGCAAAGAATACAACCAACTGTCATCGAAGGGCGGGGTGGACTCCCATAATACCTACATCGCGAGGGACAACAGAACGTTCCTGGAGGCCAACAACGGCAATGGTTCCTGCTCAGAATCGGACGCTAACTGCACAGATATCGAGGACTCCAATGATGACGTCGAAGACCAAAGTCGCCGCAACAACTGGAAGAAAAATGGACAAAGGAATTCAAGCGAGAACGAGTCGATTATTCAAGAAAGCTCTCAGTCCAACCCCGCCTCTAAATCTCATAACAGCCCTCGACGATCTAACTCTCAACATGACATTTTCAGTGATGATTCAGATTGCGGTAAGTTTTTTTATGGCGACTATCATGCGATGAAACTACATAAGTCTTAATATTTTCATATGAAATTATTTTTTTTAAATCTTTTTAAAAATCAATTCTAATAGATGTGCAGCCATTTTGGTAATACGGTAAATAATAAAAGGTGATTTCTTTCACACCCTTTATTTAAACGGTGTCATTCAGTGGTCGAAACAGTTTACTCACAAATATTTATTGCCTATGGAAGCGCACAACTTTCTGCGCATATGAAACAACGCCCTTCCATTTGAGTCAAAGGGCGGTGTCGGTAGTTCGCAAATGAATAGTCTTATTTCATTCCGCGATCATCAATGAACTCCACGTGAAAATTAATTCCATTAATTTAACATTCATGCATAATAGTGTGCATGGGCATTCTCCATTCAACAAGTACTTGATCAGCATAAAAATAAATTGTCTATGGGTTTTTGTTCTATGGTTAAGCTGTCATTTGCCTGTTTCGTTGGCTGACAGGAATGCAAAGTTCGGATTTTGTTTATAGTGTTATATTCTAAAACTATATTTACTCGGATAATATATGCTTAATACATCATGGCGAATTTAAAATCGGATTTGGATGATTATTTACTACAAAATGACACCGCGAGGCGCGGGTTCAAAATCACCCTTCCTACAATATCGAAGCCGAAATGGTTTTCTAGAAGTGAAGATGAATCACCGTCAAGCACGAATACATGGTTTTCTGAAACTCAAAAAGAATGGTGTCCAGCTCTAGTAAGTACCTTCTTCAGAATCATATTATCAAGAAGTTGATTATTATATTACCAACTTAAACTTATTTTGTTAATGTTTTGATGCAAAATAATTATATAAACTTACTTATTTTTAACTTTCCAGAGCCGAACACAAAGACTGATTGGATTTGCTACTTGTATGATGTTGGGTCTCTTATGTTTTATTCTATCCACCCTTTATATTCCGGTACTACTTCTGAAAGCAAGAAAGTTTGCTCTGCTTTATACTCTGGGAAGCTGTTTCTTCATTTCTAGGTAAATGCATGGTTATTTATGAATTTAATGATTTGCTCTTTATGAGGCAAATAGAAATAAAGCTGTCAGTGTCATACATTTACTAATAAACAACAACACTCTTTTATTGAAACCTGTTTATGTATGACAACTTAATGCAACAATTTTTTACTTGTGAAACATAACTACAATTTGCAAAATTTTTATTACCTTTCATGTTTTATCTTCTTAGTTCTCTCTTTTTTTTTACTATAACATCCGGTTTTATTACAAACTGTATGTGTTGAGTACATGCAAGTTTGTCATGAACAAATATTCATAACATTAAAATTTGGGTAAATATTTCATGTTTGTACATAATTTTTAAAAAAGAAAAATACTTTCATATTCATAAAAATTAATAAAAAATATTTGTATTACCGGAAATAAAAGAATAGGTTCTAGGTTCTTAGTTTGGTTTTTTTAAGAAAGCAAAAACCCAAACTAATGTGGCTTCCACACGAGCGGACGGCCCAATACTAAAAAAGCCATGGCGTCGAAAAGTTCGACCATCCGGTCATCCTTTCCTAAAGTTGGTAGGCTTGACTTTAAGAATGGACAACCGGATGGTCGAACCTTTTGACGCCATGGCTTTTTTAGGATTGGGCTGCCCGCTCGTGTGGAAGGCCTGTAAGAACCTAACAACCTATGTTTTAAACATCCATTTTATGCAGTTGGTACATTTGTCAAATGTCATTTCATAATGACATTAAAAATGGCGTCAATTCTTCAACATTTACGCGTTCTTATTTAAAGAAAGTAAAAAATGAAATCCATTATTTTCTATTTCCGCATATGGAAATATATATTTTTTAATTTGTACAGAATAGCCATCTTGAAAAATCCAACTTTTATTAATCCATTTGATAAATGCAGGATTTTTTTTAAATGTGATTTTATAAAATCAAATATGTATATGTTTTAATGTTGGATTTGTTTAAAACCCAACTTACTCTAAGATTTTAATTAATCTGCTCTATTTAACCCCATATCTGACTTCCATATTTTGCTTGACACTATCATCTCGTTTCTGTACACCTCAATATATTATATTTGGACCTGGAAAGCAGTGCCTTTAATGCAGAAGTTTGGAACTAAGTTTAATTTCTTATATTTTTTGTAGCTTTTCATTTTTGTATGGGCCATGGAACCACATCAAGCAGATGTTCTCCAAAGAGAGAATCCTGACCACGATTGTATACGGGGGTGCGCTTGTAGGCACTCTGTACTGCGCCCTGCATCTTCAGAGCACCATCCTCACCATTGTATTCGCCGTGCTCCAGATCTTCGCCTTGGTTTGGATAACCATGGGATCCATCCCCGGAGGTTCAGCTGGAATGAGATTCTTCGGCAGTATGTTCAAGTCCTCCGTGTCAAACACCTTGCCTATTTGATGTCACCCAGTATCGGCATTGATAATTATTTATTTTCTCAAGTATGTTAATCGTAATAACTACATCAGATATTAAGTGTCTTCAATTTAATCTTTAAGTGTTTAGTTTTAAATTTGTATATATGTACAACATACACACTATGAAATTGATTAGATTTTTTAAGATGAATGTGTTTTTCTTTGTCATTTTTCAACACTTTTAGATCCTTAATCATAATAATATGTTTTCAAGACAGTAGGTGATTTCTTCTTCAAAAACCTTCTCGCGTCACAAGCTTTGGATGTTCATATGCCTCCCTCAAATGTCTAGTTTTGCCTGTTTTTCGACTCTCGTTAGGTCGTCAGCCCGTCTTATCCCTGGACTACCTATTTTTTTCTTTCTCAATCAAAAACTTCTATAACTATAATTTATTTTATTGTTTTGTCAATACTTTGCTCAGTACCCCCATTTTCTTTAAAACGATGTCACAAAAACTGTGCTGTAAAAGTTAGCCACTTACTATTTTTCTTTGTTTTACATTATGTATATGATAAGTTTCAATTTGAAATCTTCTTACGGCTGTGCGATTGGAAAACAAAGGATTACTTTATGATTGATACAAGAATCGACAATTAGGTATTATTCAATCATTTTCCAAGCCCAGCTATCACAGAGCAAATAATACATAGAGATGTCTTAACACACAAGGGGAACATACCAAAATAAGAGGGGCGAGCTAGGTGTGCTGCCAATTTAAGTAAAACAGCAAAAGGTTCGGCTTGTTTACAAAAACCGAGTATTTAGTTTGACCCTTTTTATAAATGTTTTGTAATTTGCTTACCACAGTCAAAATCACGCGAAAAAAACGTGGATGGCAGTGAACTAGGCAGGTGCCAAAATGGGTGTCACATGACCTTTGCCTCTAGCTTTCGAAATGGTACTTAGGGCAAGTCTATTAATTCTGACGTCAGTGCTAACTATAGAATTTTCTACAGAATATCTTTGAAGAATTATTGTAACTTTAATTAGTTTGAAACATGCATTTCATCACAAGACCCTGGGTTCAGTTAGAATCTCTGTATAATTTAGACCTCTCCCAAATATCGACAATAGAGTATTTTTAGTTGTTTTTCATTGTCTACAAAAATTTAGAAAAAAATTATATTAACGATGGCATTTTTATTTCGTCTTTATGTTTATGAACACATTTTCTGTGACAATTTAAAATATGCCAATTTTGATATGCCGCCAAAACGACATATTCGTCAATATGGCATTGTTGACGTCATGCCGACCAATGTCGGTGACCGCCGTCTTACCAGCCAGTAGCGTTATGTACATCATAATGTCGTTTTAGCCAGTTCGAACGGTTTTCGATTGTTTTTAAAATCAATAATTATAAATGAAAATATTAAAATTACACGTTCTTAGGCGATTATGAGAATCAAAAATATTAACTTTAAAACTTTCAAGCATTTTTAACGGTATCCTTAGTTTTTGAAAATACCCTATTACGTTGAATGAAATGATTTTATAAAGCTAGTGTACAAAATATCGCACAACAAAGTTCACGTTTCATACCTACTTACATAAAATAATATATTATTGATAATACATAATTATTTTTTATTCATCTCAATGACTAATTGCCTAATTAGTAATTTTTCCATGGGTAAGTATAATTTTGTTTGTCGTAACTTTATGATTAGTTTTACAATTCTATTCAGATTGTACAACTAAAGAAAATATCTTTGTATCTTAGAATCAAAAGTGGTCAAATGTAAAAAAAAAAAAACAAGGAAAATATTTTATTATGGAAATGTAATAATTGATCGGTCAGTGGTTGAGTCAGCAGCGTGTCAGGTTCCCACCCAAGCATCGTGAGTTCAATTGGCTAAGTCCTCCATCACGACACAAGCAATATTTACCGCTCAGTGTGTGATGGTAATAGGAGAATTTCAAAAATTGTCGGATTATTCATACCCAGGAATATTAATTTGTCTTTCTTAAAAAAAAAAACGTTTATCCAAAACTTTACGTCATTTTTTTCAAAACTGGTGAAATTTATTTTGACCCATGATAGTGCAGAAATTGGTCACCTGAATGGTTTTGCCGACATTGTTTCATAATTTTCGCAATATTTTTTACTGCTTACATCATTAATCTCGAAAAAGCATTTTTTTTTGTTTTCCTGCCATTTTTCAGAGATGGACTTGACCCTGTTTGATTCTAAGGTACAGCATTGAAATTTGAGAGTATGTTAAAATATGTGATTGCTTATCTATCAAATTAAATTACATATTTCAAAATATTACATATCATGAAGTCTGGTAGCTGACATTAATTGACCATGATGAACAATAACCCTATCCACCTATTTTAAATTTTTAAAAAATTCCCTGACCAATCTTTAAAATGCACAGAAATTTTTCGCCTTTAGATTTAATTTTTTGAAATTTTGACATGCTAGCATTTTTCATTGTAGTGGATCAACTTAAGCCTGATAAAGATAAAAGACCATGGATGATATTTTGTATCTACATGCCTAACTTAAGCCAAAATAAATTTAACTATAAATAATTATAAAATAATATTTATTACAAAATTATGACGATAACAAGACGCAAACAAATAAATAAACTTTTTTTTTTAAATATATACTTATTAATCTAATTTCGTTTCTAATGTTTTTAATTTTAATGCTTTACTTAAAATTGATTATTTTTTAGTCTTTCTATGAATTTTTTTAAATAATATTAATCTGCCTACTGATAAAATATTTCCAAATGCTTTTGGCGTAATTTTGTAAAACTTTTTTGATAAAAATCTATTTTCTGAATGCGCTGAACTGAAGAGAAGTGATTTTTGGTGCACTATACTATTTTTACTATTGTGATAACCTATTAATTACTCTGCGGCAAGATCCTTTCACATTTTTTATAATAAAATAATGGAAAAACTAAAATGTGTATTTATTCTATCCATCCAATTTGTTTAAGCATAAGAATGTGTTCCTGAACAAGTAAGTAGGGTTTTAAATAATATTCAAAATACATATTGGATATTTACGGTCTGACTATAAAGCCAAATTTATGTTACATAACTAGTACCAAATTTGTTTCACGTGTAAACATATAGTTTCATCGTGCATGCATTTGTTTTATGAAACCAAATTATTTTCATGCCCAACGTGAAATTTTGGAAACACTACTTTCGTGCAACTAATTTCATTGTACAAAAAATGGTGAAACTAGCGTCACGAAAACGCTTCTGCTGAGCAAACACATATTATATTATGCATTGCATCTTTGATGCTGATGGTGCCATGGTCCCTATGATACTGAAGGTTTCACGGCACAAAATTTAATCCATTTTCCTAACTGTTTGGTGTCATGAAATTAATTTCGACATACATGAAAGTAGTTTCGTAATGCAAATTCGGTGTAAGTTACCCTAATATGTTAGTGGCTTAGAACAGCCACCCGGTTCTGTGGTTCAAATCCCAGTGATGGCAATAACCTCTTATCTCATGATTTTTGTTTATGCATAAAAGTTCCATCGAAATCTTTTCTAGACGAGACACGTCTTGGATTTTCAAGAAAAGAGATGAAATTCCGCAGGGTGAGCCTTTCAGTAGTCGGAAGATCATTTCATATTATTTGTATCTGTAATTGTATTAAATTTAGCTGAAATAGACAAGATGACTCTTCCTTTAAACAAACTTCAGCCAATCGTAAAGTCCATAATGGGTTCTCTGGCAGTGGCGGCTCATGACTTTTGAGTGAGTTAGAGTGCTAAGATATTAATGTTGAAACTGATTTTTTTTTCAGAAAATCATTTTTCTATGAAGATTTTTCAGTTACTTCATACAAAAAATTAAAATTTTGTAGAAAAAAAAAAAAACATTTTCAGCTAAAACATCAATAAAGTTGTATTTTTCAATCTAGTTCACTCAAAATCACGAGACGCCACTTCTCTGGGGTTGTTGCGGAAACTTTACAAATTAACAATATTGCGAATGTATGTAGTAATGTTATCATTTACAACCCACAAATACCAGACAATGACTTTTGAAGATGAAAATTTCGTTTTCTCAGATGAAGCCCTGACTTGCAACGTCTGCGATAGATCCTTCCCCTGTCAGCGTCAACTGGACTCTCATCAGCAGAAGAAGCGGCACTTTGGGTAATACGTGGCTTCTTCTTAACCGTTTCGGTGGTATGCTTATTTTGCAAGCATGTACTCGTATATAAATTGCTCAGATATTGTGTTTTTAAATTTTTAAAAGTATGGTATTCAATAAAAATGCAATAACTTGAACAAATATCAATCAATTTTAATAAATTTTTGATTAATTATAATTAAGAGATGAAATTTTACGAATATTATAGTTCTAATTAAATAAACTACACATTTACAACTACAAAAAATTATAAAAAAATACAAAAATGTAAGATTATTTCACCTCACAATTGTGTTTTCCCGTGGTCCGTGTAGTCCAGTGTTTCCCACGGTGGGGCATAACGCCTCAGAGATGGGGCACCACGCTTCAGAAATGAGACACGTCGTTTAATTTAAAAAATGCCGTTGGGGCATCTGACTTTTGAAAAGACTACGGTGGGGCGTGGCGTAAAGGCTGGGAAAACTGGTATAGTCCCTTTTTACAGCGAGCGCATATGAGATTGGATCGCCTTATCTCATTTACTTTGCTGCACACATTCATTTATGGGAACAAAGGTCTCATCGTCCGTAGTGCCGCTGTCATTTGATGCATTATTATCATCCGCAATACTTCCGACATGGTGAAAAATATAGATTCACTTTAGGGTGTATTTATTTGAACAGAATAAACAATAAATACAGTTATCAAGACACGCGCCAACCGCAATATACCACGCTCAAATTGAACACGTGCTCTCCCGAGAACGACAAAAAGCACACTGAAAATTGCAGCGCTATATCGCTGCATCGCAATTTACGTAACTAATGCTTACAGCGCGATGGCGCTGGGCCGCACTCTAACGGTCAACCTTATGATCACCATCACCCATTCTATTCCCAGATAGATACTTCTATTGTCATGTTCTTGATGCAATTCAAAACTATTTTATTATATTTAGAAAATACGACTCATAACATCTACGAAGCAAACCACCTTAGCAAACCTTTTATTTTCTTCCTCCACTTCAGCTTTTGTTGTCCTGAGAATCAAAATGCTGCTTGAAAATCACTTTAAATATATGTAACCAGATGAGAATAGTTAGGAACAACCATTCTCTTCTCTTTCCATTTCATAACATTCTTTAATAAATTATGTTTTGTAACAGACCAAAAAAAATCTAAAAACACAACACTAATCTTTACAAATCTACATTTCCAGGTGTTCCGCATGCGACAGCCTGTACCTGTCCCTGATGGCCCTGGAGCACCACAAGGAAGAATTTCAGCACTGGAGTGACGATGAGGAATACTGCTCAGCAGGCTACGACAGCGAGTCCAGCGAAGACACTGCCCCAAGCGAAGATTGCGAAAGACTGCTGTAATGCTAAAGTACACCCGAACAAAAACTAGGACCTACTTCGCATATTATTCTTTCCCCCATTGATATTTAATAGAATACAATGCTCAGATTCAACAACCTATGCCAAGCAGGATGACCCTTCTCACTTCAATGAAACTTAACTGCTTGAATAAAAATACATTTTAATCTACTAATTATTTCTGTGAAAAGGAACATTAGACACCAAAATATGCACAGCTTTTAATATCAGGATAGAAAAAATAGTTATATTTAGACTACTCATGTTTTTTTTTATATTTGACAAAAAGAGGAACAGTAAGACTAATGAAATTTACGAATTAGAGTGGTATTCCATTTTGCTTTGGTCGATTCCAAGCACCGACAGACGAGTTCTCAGAAAATATCAAATAATGATGTTCACTTAGTAAATGTATTTTTTGGATTACACCGATTTGTTTTTATCTCTAATTCTAGCTACAATCAATGGTAGTCGCGGACATAAACATAAAACTTTTAATAAGAGATTTGGAATGTGCAATAAGATTTTAAGCATCTGACAGAAGGTTCTTTATAATATCTTGGGTGTTACAGAATGAAACCGCTCCTTCTGAATTTTATTTTTGAAGGAAGCAATGGACACGGTAAGCGGAACATTCTTATCACAAAGGGCATTCTATAATAATACATAGCATGTGCACCTATTCAAGGTTTTCCCCCAATTTAAGCATACAAAGTAAGCTAACCCTTTCTTAAAGTACCCTTATCAAACCCGTGTTAACTTATTTGTCTAAACATATTTTTTTAAGAATTTATGTATGGTTGGTTATAAGTCATGCTTATATTATAATATCGAATTAGCTCGGTAAATTAGAATTTAACGAGCTAAGTCATGGTCCTAAATGGATGGCACAATTCCATATAAAAAAAATTGATGTTTTTAGATCATTTTATATTATGTATGTATGTAATTGAGAATTTAGAATAGATTATTATGTAAGTAATTAAAAGACATAACCTATCAATTCTTATATCGATCTATTTTCTGCTGCATATTGTTGAGCGGGACTCAGTCGTAAATACATTCTCTGAGCACAAATAAAAAACCGGGAAACCCACAAACTTTTGATTTCGTTTGTCAAAACTTCTGAATCTTACAATTTTTTCATTTGTTGGTTTATTTTATTGTGTTTCATGTGTAGATAAAATATTGCAAAAATTCAAAATAATATATTGTCATATCATCAATTTTTGAAAAGATCATATCTGTCCGAGGCATTCATATCAAACAATACATGTTTACGTTAACACCTTTGATTGTCACAATTAAATAATATGAGCTTAAATTTTTCCACGAATGAATAAATAATATTCAATTGTACGGAGTTATATTCAAATGTATTATGTAATTGTTTATCTGATAAAATAAAATTTCTTGTAATCCTGTTAGTACAACTTTCATGACTCCAAACAATTATTATTAATTAGGAAATTCTTTTCTTTGTGTGTACTGTCACTAAAATAATGATGTTTGGAGAATATGTAATCCTATATATAAATATTATTGTAAACCTTAGAAATGCATATGAGTAGTCTGTCAACATAAACTAGAAATTTAATAAAATGGAACAAAACATTTCATTACGGTGACAATACCAATACACGCAACATACGTTTTTTTAAATGCTAAGTGTGCGCTTCTTCCAGTTTTATTATGATTTAACAATTAAAAAATGCTTATTTGATGTGCATTTTAAAAATTCAAAAATACAAAAATAAACTTTTCCATGCAATTATCTCTCCCTAAGTGTTAGAAAATTAAATTTCCTTAGAATATGACGTAGAATCTCCCCTTCCAGGAATTTACCACTAATTTCTTGACTTGTGGAATGCCAACGCGCCATGTGGCGCATCCACGTTAACCATTGTCGAAGGCCAGCGTTTCCCCAGTGGATTTGCTAGGGAAAGCTAGAACTTACTTAAATGAACCATAATCGCGTATCAACAAAAGACCCAATCAGAATAGAGATTTTGCATAGCTTGATATTTACAAGTCGGGTAATTTAAAATAAAACGTTTGAAATTGGCGCGCCGTAACAAAAAATATTTCCAATTTTCAAAGCTACAATAACTGAATTATTTACAGGAAAACCTCACACGATTTTATTTTTATCTAGAAAGACGCATTCAACCTTACGAATATATAATTAAAAAATATATACTTTCATATTTCTTTGTTTAACTTTTTTAGTAACATGAAGGAGAAAAAAATAATTTCTCCGAATATAAGTAGCTATTCTGGGAAAACCACATCTATAAACATAAATGTTCGGTAAATAGATAGATACATTATCCGATGAAATGGAACAATTTACAAAAACATCATTTGGTAAAACACAGTGATTAAAGCCAGGAAGCGCATGGTGAGCAGAACCTCTTTTACGCCTGGCATGCGAGAGGTAACACTGTTTGATATTGATGTGGGGATGGAGGTAGGGGTAGCAGCCTCAAAACTTTCCTCCAAACCATTCATACATATTCGGGTTTGCCCCAGTAACAGGAATACAAGTGAACTACCAAGCTATATCTATGAGTCAATGAGACATATGCATTTCTTATCAATATATTATATTACATGTAACCAATAAATATGTGTGTAAAATGAACAATTATTTTGTTTATATGAATGAAATAAAACAAAGGTATTTGAAATATGTACAGAAATCTTTATTTTTAGGAAATTACATAACCCCTAAATATAAATGGAGCATTCTTTTACGTCATTTCGTGAGGTACGTCCATATCCGTTGAGAAAGCAGGGCCCGAGTGGTAAAGCAACAGTAGACTAGTACCGAGTACAGTACCGGGCCGATGGAGTGAACTATCCACCGAATGTTTTCACTTGTCTGCTTCGTTCACTGCTCACTTCATGTTTCATAATAGGGACAATATGCACGCATTTTGTTTAAGATTACATATTCTGGTAATACAAATTGTATTTCAAATTCGTAAAAAAAGCAATTATGATAAGTCTAGTTTTATATGTATGTATTGCTTCATTAGTGACGAATGGGATTGATACAATTTATGTATTAGTTAATGTAAAGAATATACATCCACTGGGTTTATCTTTCTATAGCAAAGACATACAAACTTTTACTACAAGTTTTAGTAAATAAAAATGCAATATTCAATCTAAACAATATTTTCAAAACAAACTCAGTAAGCCAGTAGTGAGTATTGGAAAAAAGAAAAAATTAAAATACTCCAGTTTCAAGAAGTGAAGGATAAAGCTAAAGCAAATGAACAAGTCGTTTGTTTGTTTGTTGAACACAAGAAAGAAAACCACTGCAAAGGTTTCAACATAAAGAAAGGGCTATTTTAGTATGTATGTATGTTAGGAATAGTAGCAAGTATTAAATTCTATAATATATAGTGCTTGCCGGCCAAATAATGTAATCCTACGGCCGGTCCGGTCCACGACCCCGAGAAACAAAACTTTATACGATACTTGAAAACTTGGTTACACATTCCATATTTATGAAATCCCATTGAAAAAATATTAAAATTATACTCAATTGAGACTTAAAAATATATTATTACTTTAAACATCCACTTTAACATTCAAAATGGTGATTTCTCGAGAACTACTTAATAAATCATGTGGAAAATGTGACAGTTTGTCAATATGTGGTGCTTGCTTGTAGCGTTTGGGATATATCTAGCTACATTAGATAGATGATTAGACATATATCTTGCTCGAGACATTCAACAAACTGACTGATTACAATATTCAGCCACGGTGCACGTTCCCTGCATAACGCACCAAGCACGATACACCGTCGCCGAGAATACATAATATATTATAAAGAATTCAATTTGGACAATGTCTTAAAAGGTATTTTACTCGAACGAGGGAGATGTTCTCCTCTATGTTGTATGGGTAGACTCTGGTTATGTGGTACGCAAACTGTCTCTGTGACAGGGCGCCCCAACGAGAGAAGTGTTGATGTTGGTTTAAGCCGCTCTGGGCTCCTCGCGACATTGATGTTAATGTTCTCCACCTAGTTCTGTCATATTGTGGACAGCATATTAAAAGACAAACACAAACTTTAACTTGCAGAACACAACCTTCCACATTGATCATAGGCGAAAAAATTTAGTACTTTTAAAACGGAATCTATGATCTATAGTGCCGAAAAATATGCTTCCTCATTGGGCAGCTGATCCACCGCTGATGTCTTTAAGCTGTTCCATTCAGAATGGCTTCCTTGGGCTTCGTCACCGTCTCTTGGCGCTTGGGGGCCATCTTGGGGCCTGGCAGGGCTGGAGACAGACAAAACAAGCATACCGTCAATCAATGGTCAATCTTACAAACAAGCTGGTAACAAAAATCTTGTCAATAATTCACTTGCAGAATCATTGCTATTAATTGAATTTATTTACAACTCCACACAGGAGACCCTGGGGGAAATAATTTCCCTCAAGGCTTGCATCATCTTTGGTGATGCTGTGTGGTGAGTCTTTTAGAGGATAGGAAGGAGAGAACCTGGGTCTTGATGAGACCCATGTTGTAGGATGGAGGAAACACAGAGGGCGGCAGATCATTCCACAGCCGAGCTGTTGAACACAGGAACGAGTCATAGAAGCTACCTATTCTCATATGACAAATGTCAATCATGTGCAAATGTTGGGCGCGCGATTGGTGTGTTTCCCGACTATGCACCAGTGCTAAAGGGATCAATGGCGCTAGTTCCTCAGCATCTTCCATTAAAATACCGGTAGAACAAGGACAGCATTCCCATCTGACATCTGTGTTCCAAAGATTGCAGTCCGTTTGTTAAGATAGGCAAATCTATCAAACGGACCGCCCGTTTCTGCAGAGTCAAGGGTTTTTTTTTTTTCAGATATTTTGGGGCTCCCGATCAGAGGTGGCTGCCAAATTCTACAGTGGGGTGCACTTGCGATTTGTACAGGATCAGCAGTTGTGTACTATTAAAGTATCTGTGGGCTCTGTACAATACGCCCAGCTTCCGAGAGGCTAACTTTACTCTGGCTTCGATAGAGCCCCCATACCTGGCCTGGTTACTTAAGGTTACACCAAGCATATCAATGGAGGGCTTGTTAGGAAGATTGCTTCCATTAAAGGAGACTAGATTGTCATTTCGATCCCTTTTAGACGTAATCAGATATGATTGGGTCTTTGAACATTAAATTCTATGAGGTTATTCTTTCCCCAAGAGGAGACCCTCTCGAGTTAACCGTCCATTCTCTGCTTCAAAGCCCTCCGAGCCATTGGAGTTTGTGCGTCCTTTGGGGGCTTGTCAAACAAAAAGCTATCATGGACTGCACTGTCATCCGCATAACAATGGATTGGTAGGTCATTGATGTGCAAGAAAAACAATGTAGGAGACAACCGATCCTTGTGGAAAGCCAGCATTTATTGAATGCGAAGAAGAAATGAAAACGTCAGAAACCGTCTGAATCGATCTCTCCCTCAAAAAGTCAGCAATCCACGTACACAAGGATAGGGGGAAGTCCGTAAGAAGGCGGTTTGTTGACAAGTCCTCGGCGCCAAACCCGGTCAAAGGCCTTAGAAATGTCCAGTGAGACCGTTTGAATCTCACTGTAACAATTAGGAACTGGTAATAAATAGCCCATGCTTTCAATTTCAGAGACAGATCACCTCATGTTCAAAATATGAATATGTACATACATTACAAAATATTCGTATTTTCTCACAATTTCAAGTTTATTTATTAACCTTAGAAAATATATCTGTCTGTCCAGGGATGGGTAACACTCATGATTTCGTACAATCATAACTAAAACTTTATTAAAATTAATTATCAGCTTAGGCCGTGTTATAGCAAGTAGTCCATTTAGTTGGGTGGTAATATAAAATAAAATAATAAGAATGATTGGATGGATTGATTTATTTATTGATTGATAGGATAGATGGGTGGATTGAATTGGTGGATTAAAATCAATTGATTGATTGGCTTGAATGAATGCTTACCCTTGGGCTTGTGTTCACGCGGTCCCTTGGCATTATTGATAGCGGGCAGCACGTTGGCAGCTCCATCAGCGGCCGGGGGCGCATCTCCCCAGGAGCCTGACACCCACTCGGGACCGGCCTCTCCCTCCACCCCCACGCCGCTCCCCGCCACTGCCCAGCTCTCCAGGGCACCGGGGCCTCCGCTGCCGCCCACAGACCCATTCTTTACGCCTGGAACAAGGGAAATGGACAAATTAAAGGGCGATGATGCACTCAACAAAGAATAATGTTCATTTGAAATTCTGGGATATCATTAGTCTCTAACAAAACTGCTCCCATTTAACAATTCTAATAATAATACTTGGATAAATTGTATAGTGCCGTTTTTTGTGAAAAATCACCAAGGGCGCTTAGATAGTAAACGTAATATTTTTTTAAATAAAATGTTATATGGATTAGAACACATAGTTGTTAATAAAAATATTTGAGATTGCATAACATGAAAAAAAAATTCAATTCAGAAACATACAAATAGATTAAAATTGAAATTAATGAAGTTGTTTATAAATGGATTTTCAATATATTTACATTTTTGTTCAAGTTTGAAGTAAACTAGGAATTTTCAATAGAATTAACAATTGCAATAAACCTGAACAGAAAGAAAAAACACAAATCTATTTTCATAAATGTCTTTTTGTGTGAAAGTAATTAGTATTGTATTTATTAAGTGTTTGTAACAGCATGCATTATTTAAAGAAAATCTTATGTAATGTTACTGAACCGCCTTCAGTGAGGGGCGAGAGTAAATCAAAGTTTTTTTAAACTGTGGTTAGCTCTCTTGCACAATCAACTAAATGGCAGTTCAATCAGTCAACCTTTCCAAGATTCAAGGCAGTTACTGCCCTCTATAGCACAATGGCCTGCAAATGCAAATTGAACGCTTGCGTATCACGATTGACATTTTTTCCATTCCATATAATGGGTGCTGCCAATCCGGCTGCAGTGATGTTGGATTTGAGTTTGATGTACCTTACAAAAATGAGGTCAGGTAAAACAAACAATTATTCATAAATAAGGTAAATGTCTACATTATTTGACTCGAGTTGTTTATAAATTTCAGTAAATAGTTTAAAATCTGTTTTATAATAATAATAGGCATGCTAGTGTTTGAATATAAATAAAAGCCAGAACAAAATATGTTTATTTGTATTGAAATAGATTTACTATATAATATTAGTACACAATGTTATGATAATGATACAACAAAACAAATGTGAAATTGCACAAATACGTATCATTTAATAAAATAAACAATGCTTTCAAAATGAGAATAAAATATCCCTTAATTTTAGGGTTGAGCTCAAACACTCGATGAAGTTAAACATCATACGTATACAATATTATTAATCTGGTATGTCATAGATATACAGGCACATTGTTAGAGGATATAGTAATAACGGCTGATGTTACATGATCCACAAGATGGCAAATGCCTGGGAATGAAAGCAACTGTTTAATATGAGCTTGGAAATGAGAGTAAGTCAGAGATCAAGTTATGTGCTTAATTGTGTGGAATTTTAAAGGGAGAGTGAACAATAGCTGATGTCCTCTTTTAAAAAATGTGATTTCTTGAAAATAAAGAACCATAGAATTGAATCTGTGATCACGTAATATTCGAGTAATTATTATGATTATCAATGCAAATTATAGCAACTAACCAGATCCACAACATTAAAGTTGCCATCATTCCCAGACAGAGTCTGTTGTCTCTGGTTTGTACCTTGTTGTCTCTGGCGACGTCGCCGGCGCGCACCGCTCCCACCCGTCCCGCGTCCGCCCGCCGCCGCATCCACAGACGACACTGACTCTGCGCACGCCGAGGAGCGGAGTGACCAAGTGAACAAGAACGCCGCACGCAAACAACACCAAGTATTCGTTACCGTCATGTTTCACCGTTGGGCAACCAACTGGCCACACGCTCCATCAGTGGGAGTTTTATAAATCATCTCACCCACACACACAAACAAGATTCCACAATTGATTTGACAAAATTATTCAAAACATAATGTTTATTAAAATATTTATGGAAATCGGCAGCACAATTATTACAACAGGTTTGGAATGCCCACATTGCATCATATTATTAACTGTGAGAAGGCAGAAAGAAATAACTCATTACCTACATTGCAAAATACGCATCATGGGTAAAGGAATTACGACGGAAATACAAAAATAACTTCAAAGTATGATGACAATGTTTTTCATTAAAATCAGACAGAATGAGTTTAGCCGCTACAAGACGTTTTAAAGGTGTATTTTACATAGAGGCAAAAGAATTTAGATCAGACATCTCCCAAAAAATATCTTTTATAGCTGTCAAATAGCTTGTGTCTATTCCCTTACCGCAAGGCAGGAAACGAATCACATAGCTGTCAAATTATCAGATAGAGGAATGAAATATCTCTCTATTTTGGCTTGAAGGATAATCAGAAAAATACAGTTCAATTATCCAACAGAATACAACAAAATCCCAAGAATTACTATGGCATGTTCTCCTTATAAAAAATGTGCACATAACAAATTCCATAAGGCAAAAAATTATTGAAGAATTTTTCATCTCCTAAATGTGGGTTATTCCATTCTGCCTTACCAATATTAAAAATATATTGTGTCAATAATTATATAAATTTATTAACTTATTTGCATAACGCAATCTCTATAGATATATTAAATATATTTTATACTTTGTTCTATCAAATGCCAAAGCTAAAAATAACCAAAAATACACGCTAAATCCATTAGATTGGCAAAAAATACCCTTCAACCCTGACTAACATCATTCAATCATTACTAGTATAAAGAAATATGTACTAATAAATATAATTTTACTCAAATAAGGTCAAAATGTTAATGAGATCAATTTACATACTATGTATGTTAATTAATTAGGCTGGACCGATTTGAATTAGGAAATCAAATGTACTTTTCATGAGGTTTGTTCGGTGTTTTCCCATTCAAAATCTGCCCATCCTAATGTATAATAAATGAAGAAAGAATTGCTTTTTTGAGTGAGCTAATAAGCTAAATGGTTTTTGAACTTTGAAAAGAAAAGATAAGTTCCAAAACATATATATGTATATCCATATTATAAAATTCTAATTAAAACGTATGTAATTTCATGCAAATAAAAAAGGAACATGTCAAAATTGCAGTCTAAATCACTGGTAAATTGAAATGAAAGGTTGGACGGATGGATGGATGGTGACTTACCTCGGTCTGCACTGGATACATCGTGACTGTCAAGAACGGAGCTCTCGTCATCTGTTTGCCGGCGCCTTTCATCTCTGCGATTTGGTCTGCCTCCATACTAGAACAATCATTTAACAGGTTAGTCAAGTTGACCAATTCTCTACGGGAGGTTGTTTAACCCTAAGAATGCGAGACTTTTTCTATAACCCGCGTAGTGTGAATTTCATTTGAATTAAGCGATAGGGATGCTCCATTTTACTGACCGCATCTCTGAACCAAATTAAACTAAGAAAGTAGTCTCTAATTTCAACAATACAGTGAAATATCTACACTGTGGGACTTGAATTCGAGTAGGGTTTCTTGAAACTCAAAATCCGGAAAACCAGATTAATTCTCAAAAATTCAATTAGCATAAAATTTTTTTTATTTTCAGTGACCGAAAAAACAAAAGAAAGGTTTTATCAGAACCACAGATCAGAGAATAGATGGGGGTGCTGATATATGGGTGAAAGGGAGAAACCAAATTTAGCGGTGTGAGAGGTGAGTGTCAACAATACATGTCCCTTTCTGTGATTTGCGAATAAATGAATCCCAGCAGTATGCAGGCAACTTGCATTGCACTGCAAAGTAATAGGATTTACTCTTCGAAAAGCAAATCTGCCAATGATCAACTAGTCCTTTCTATAATTGTGCAGAATTTATCACCAAACTCCTTTATCACAGTATAGCCGTGACTATCTCAAAACTGACCCAAATCACCAATTTAAGTAAAAACAATAACAAGTAGGTTCGGCATGTTAAGAAAAACCGAATATTTTGTTAAAATATTTAGTTAGACCTTTTTATAAATGTACAATTTGCCCACCACAGGAAACAATGGTGTCAATGAAACGTGGACCATGCTAAGTTTTTAAATAAATGGCATTATTTAGGGTTGTTTAATAGTTAGGAATTATGTTGTTTTCTCGTTTTTGGGTGATCGGCTTTTTGTTTCCATCTTTTTAGATGCAGTCTGTTTCATGTACGTTTACCGTTTAGTTTATTTTTTATAATTTATTAGACAAACAGATTTTTAATTAACATGTACACAAGTAGATTGTAATATATATATGAGTACCTCAATATCAAAAGGTACCTAATGACCATTCAAGTTCAAGTTTTTGTTCTAAACTTGAATGCAATTATGTTCGCTATGACAACTTCGATGTGGAAAACATAACTTAAAAAAAAATAATAGCTGAGAAATCTAAATTATATTTTCCATATAGAAACTATCATAGCGAAAGCAGTTGCTCTCAAATTAAAAAGAAAAAACAACTAAAATAGTCATTAGGGTATGTTTTGATATTGAGGTACTCATATATCCTTTTTTTATTCCTTCTAAAATCGCATTATTTTTCATTGATGTTGGAAGAGGACCTTAAAAGACATGTGTAAAAATAATTTAAAAAAAATTCTAGCTACCCCCAAGATTAAAACTACCCCTGCACGAACATGACGTTTGGGCTGCAACTGTACTAATGCACGGTTGTGACACTGTTAGGCTTTCATGTGCTTATTTATTAGAAATAAAAGACGAGTTTAGCAAAAAATATTATATATTATTTAGATACTGGCTAGAATTGATATCAGACAAAAATATTATTCCTCGAACATAACTAATAATCATTTTTATGATAAACTGCATAACAATTGTTTCCTTGGGAGGCAGAGAAACGCATTGCGCTTTTGACACCTAATCTTTCACCTGCTTTTACAATTTTCCATTCTGCAGGCATGAGGATTTTTAATCTCGTCAAAACACGGAAGATGGCCGTAGCCATCGTACCGTTTTGCTTGGGAGGGTTGTTAGTTCAATCACCTATATCTCCCATTTGGTTCTAAATTTTCAGAAGTCCCACCATCACTATCGCTAATCCTCTTTTGGCGAAAAGACGGATATCTTAAGTTCATCTGGTACTTACATCGAAACTCCGACAAGTCCATAACTTAGTTGTTAGGAATTCCGGCTAATGTACAATCTAATTTATACAAGCGCTGTGCATTGGACGAAAAATCAAAGAAATGGAGTACGACTATTGGGGTCCATTTCCAGATTCGAATAATAAATAATTTGACTTCATAAAGATGCGGTAGTATTCAATTGACCGGTCGAGAATGGCAATGTCGCTCAATAAAACATAAATTCATGTACGTAGAAACATAATTTCAGGACATTTTTTTCTTTCTTTTTCTTTTTCCTTTTCTTTTTTCTTTTTTCTTTTTTCTTTTTTTCTTTTTCTTTTAATCCTCCATAGCTTATTTAGCTGCGGTTTTCTCTCCTTGTTATTTAATTCCATTAGTATTCAGTGAAAAACCATGTATATAATGTCATATAATTTTCTCTTGTTATTTGTACCTACTATATATTTGATTATTTACACCCATAGTTTCTAAATTGTTATTTTATAATACCTGCTCATGAATATTGTATGTCATAGTATTAATTTGCATATTGTATATATATTATAATAACAGATATACTATGTAGTATGCAGTATATCTGTTATTATACAATTATATTAGGTTAGGTTAGTTAGTGTAAGGTGAACCTTCACAAAACTGCGCTATAGAAATTAACTCTTATTATTATTATTATGAGTTTGTTGAAATTAGTGATACTTTAGGAACGGTAACATCGATTGAAGCTGAATAATTTTTATTCCATCGTTTCACAATTACTGTGTCGTCTGCAGATGTGCAATTCGATTAGACTATCACGGATTTGTTGTCCGTCCATTTGACAACGACATCATCGCTCACGAACTGCTGAGATTCACCGCACTGCATACGACGATCTTGTTTAAAATCAATGTTCTTCCGCTTAGGTACCCAATTCATCATTAGCGTCCCTGTGCCATGCAGTCCCATGGCGTTCAGTTTTTCGAGCAAAGGTATGAAAGAGACGTAGAGGTCAAAATAAATACAACTTCCTCTTGAAATGCATTTAGAAAGATGCATTATTATTGATGCCCTGACTCCTAAAGATATATCTCCAATCGGAGTGCTGGCACCAGAATAGACTTCCAAATCAATCATGAGTGGTAGCCACAAGCTTTTAAACCTTGGGGTCGTGGCCTAATATTGATGACCCTGTCGCAGCCCACGGGAATATGCACCACTGAAAGGGATCATCTGCCGTCTATAGAATAAAATCCCGGCTGCCTTTCGAGTCTATCACATGCATTTTGACCTGGTATACCAATACCTTCCAAAAGGTGTTGGTATTCCCTGGTGGAGGTGTATCACTGTCAACAACATAGCCGTCCCTAACCTTTGCAGACATCTGATGTAGGTATATAATAGGTATAGGTATACAGGTAGGTGAATAATCCGAAAATCCAGATTTTTAAATCTGGATTGTAATCTCTGGTCCTAACTGCTTCCAAACGTCTGGAGCCAGTGGGACTATGGCATCCCCAATTGTGGTATGTTGTGAAGCTGGGGAAGTGGGGAAGGGAAGGAAATGGAGACTAGGAATGTGGGGAAGTACTTGGTTATTCAAATCTGGTCACCATACACGTCTAAAGCCATTTCAAGCAACGTTTCAATTCACCAGAGCGATACTAAAATTATCTGCTACTCTGAGACTTTTATCAGAACTGGAATTTAGTGCCGAGCGAATACCGAGGGTTAATGTTATTAAAGTTACATTCATAAATATTATTAAATCAATCACGTGAAATTATAAAATTGTACTGAAAGGGTAGTTACAGTAGTAATATTAAAAGTACTTACTCTCTGCATACGGGGGCCCCCATTTTCAGTAGCGGGCTGTGTTCCATTGGGGCCTGCCTCCCCCCTGTTACCAGCCTCCCCCCTGTTGCCCGCCTCCCCTCTGTTGCCTCCCTCTCCGCGGCCGCCGCCCGGCCTTCCACCCCCGCCCTCTTCACGGTTTCTGTGCATCATGCCACCGTCACGACTTCTGTGGAAAATGTTTACACCAATCAAGACCTCCGTAACAATAAAGGGGTGGAAATGTTTGTTTACACCAATAAAATTTTCCATAACTTAAATATAGGTGGAAATGTGCATGACCTTCACAACTTTAATTAGGGGATGTGCAACCATAGGGGCTGTAGAACTGCGCATCCCCCAAAAAAGTAGGTTTTTTTTTTTACATAAATCTATTGTAGTTTAGTTTCGTTTGTCTTTTAATGGGGCATTAGCAGTTTTTAAGCCTTTGTGGAAATGTTTACACCAAAAAATCAACATTGGATACCAAACAATTTATGTTGAAAAAGCTAACCCAATGATTCAGTGTTATCATTGCTTATGCTTTGGCCACACTGCCGGTCGATGCTTGGGGAAAGACAAGGACGTGACTAGTTGTATAAATCCAATTTTAGCGGCCGATAAGAGTCGCAGCCAGACCTACAAATTCAGATACTGGAAGTAAATTTGTAAAGTAAATCAAATTTTCGCAGGTGGACCTAAAAATTAAGATATTCAAAGTAAATTCGTAAAAAATAGAACATGTTCACGTATTAATTGAAAAATTGAGGCTGATTACCGACGCCGCCGGCATGTCTAGTTCAGGATTACGAAATAATAATACGAATTAGGATGTATAACCACGTAATTCGAATTTTTACCACATTTTATTTCCACGGCCGGCCAGTCAACTTCGATTTATGAAATTCTCGGTTCAACATATTTTCACTCGAATCGAAATACAGAGAGATTTTCGTGAGTGGACCAAAATGGCTCTGTACAATACGCCCAGCTTCTAAGATGCTTCTAAGATTACTCGGGCTTCAATGCAGCCCCCATACCTGAGCTGGTCACTTAAGGTTACACCAAGCATATCAATGGAGGGCTTGTTGGGAAGATTGCTTCCATTAAAGGAGACTAGATTGTCATTTCGATCCCTTTTAGACGTAATCAGACATGATTGGGTCCTTGAAACATTAAATTCGACGCGGTTATTCTTACCCCAAGATGAGACCCTCTCGAGGTAACCGTCCATTCTCTGCTTCAAAGCCCTCCGAGCCGTTGGAGTTTGTGTGCCCTTTGGGGGCTTGTCAAACAAAAAGCAATCATGGACTGTACTGTCATCCGCGTAACAATGGATTGGTGCACATGTCAAGAGGTCATTGGTGTGCAACAAAAACAATGTCGGAGACAGAACCGATCCTTGTGGAACGCCAGCATTTAATGAATGCGAGGAAGAGATGAAACCATCAGCAACCATCTGAATCGATCTCTCCCTCAAAAAGTCGGCAATCCGCGTACACAAGGAAACGGGAAGTCCGTAAGAAGGCAGTTTGTTGACAAGTCCTCAGTGCCAAACCCGGTCAAAGGCCTTAGAAATGTCCAGTGAGACCGTTTGAATCTCATCATAACATTCCAGGCACCGCCCCCAAACATGCGTCACATACGCGAGAAGATCACCGCACGAGCGGTTCCGCCGGAATCCGTACTGGCGGTCGTTAATGATTTGGTCTTCTCGAGGTATGTGAGCAGTTGGACAGAACTGATGTGATCGCTATGGGGCGGTAGTTGGCCGGGTTGGAGCGGTCACCTTTCTTAGGCATAGGATGAATGACCGCATTTTTCCAACCAGAGGGCATAGAGTCACATTTCAGCGACATTTTAAAGAGCTTTGTTAAAACTGGGGCAATTTCTGCAGCACACCTCTGCAATACCAGGGCAGGTATTCCGTCAGGCCCACTAGCTTTATTAACATCGAGCCCCCGTAAGACAAGGAGTACATCCCGATGCCGTATCCTCAGCTTTTTCATATAGAAGCCGCAGTGAGGAACCAACGGCGGGATGGCACCCCGATCATCGAGAGTCGAGTTTTCCGCAAATATTTTCCCTAAAAGGTTAGCCTTTTCGGTAGCAGTGGTTGCTAGTGAACCGTCGAGTCTGGTAAGAGGCGGCAGACTGGATTTGCAGAAATTGCGACCTATGGAGCCCGCTAGCGACCAGAACGCTTTGCTGCCATGCGGGCAGGCAGCTAGCTTTTTGTTGATCTGTAGGTCGTGCTCAAATTTTGACCTATTGACCCTGTTACCGGCATGGACCCCAGACCTGTCAAAATTCAACATTTTCTGAGATACACAAAGTTAAAAACGTAAATAAAAGGGGAATTGTCAGTTAACCCTTTGAGGCACAAGATTTGAAAGAAAAAAATGCTTGTGTTGCACAGAATTTCGAAAACTTCGGAAAGTACGTATGTACCATCTATTGGCCGATATAGTAAGCCGTTGGAGTGGGTGGGACATAATTTAAACCGCTGTGTTTTAAGTGGTTTTAATTTTTCGAAGTGGTATAAATTACATCCCACCATGCAGCAAAACATTAAAAAAAAGGTGGGTTATTTTTGATACCACTATGCTTCAAGGGGTTAATGTTTTTAAAAAAAAAAAAACACAATTTCACAGGAAAACTGAACAAGTAACATGTACCGCCCTTGAGGTGATTTTTCACAAAAACGGCGCTATACAAATCATCTAATTATTATTATTAAACAAATTACGATTTAACTATTATAAACATGAATAAATGGATTAAATGAAAAAATTATTTGTTTTAAGCCACTACTATTTATACATTGTCGACCGGTTTCAGTTGAACTCAACCGTCTTCGGGACCATAAACATATAATATTTATTATTAACTTAATATTATTACATGAAGGGTGAGTTCAACCGAAACCGGTCGACAATGTATAAATATAATAAAATGGCTGTAAACAAAGAATTTTTCGTTTAAATTATAATGTCAAGCCACAAAGTGATTGCTTTCTTTGATAATAAATAAAAAGGGATGGTGATTTGTTATCTGTTTATATGAGAAATTGAGAAAATTTACATTTTCAAAAAGACGAATAACTAGGAGCTGATTTCAAATTTATGTAAAGGCGATAGCTTAACCCTGCTGGTGAGGACTTGCCAGTGGCGTGCATTGCTCTTTAGCCAAAAGTTGGCTAAGGCTGTAGCTTCCAGGTACTGATTTTCACCACTACATCATTAAGAAAAATTCCGGATGTCTTACAAATACAGTGAAACCCGTATTTTAGGTCCCCGGATTTAACGTTTTCCGGCCAATTACGTGTTATTATTTTAGTACATTTATTACCCGATTTTTACGTTTTTTTCCCGCAATTTACGTCAAAAATATTCAAAATGTGTGATTTACGCACGCTTGACAATGAGTCAGCGCAGAAGACACATGTTTATCTGTCGTGCCGTGACTGGTCGGCCGTACGGCACGAAACGCCGTGATTGGCCGCCCACTTTCAATTTTAGCTATCTGTGACGTGATTGGACGCGCATATGACAATGCGCCGGCGCAGTTGTCACATTTTTATCTGCCGTGCCGTGATTGGCCGACAGCTTTCAATTTTAGGGATTTGTAAAATGTTATAAAATCTGATCTGTCCAGTTGGATTTTCCTATTCGGTTTTCAACTCGATTTGTGACGCATCTTTCTGTTTGAAGTTATTTGCGATCATCATTTACACACAGTATTTACGTTTTTTATTTGATTTATTCGTTTATTACGAGTTTATTACAATCTTTTCTTCCTTTTTGCAATGTCTCAACAAAGAAAAGCTTTGTCAGTGCGAGAGAAAAGGAACATTCTCGAAAAAGTGGATAAACACGTCGGTTCTCGAGTTTCGCTAGCGCGATTTGGGAATACCTATCACTACGTTGGCTACAATAATAAAAAATCGAGAATCAATCGAAAAAAGTGCCATTCAATGTGGTCTCATGGCGAAAAAGCGAAAATATATAACAACATCGAAATATGAAAAACTGGAAGAGATTTTAAAAGAGTGGTTCGTCAGTGAGCGGGAAAGCAATGTTCCCGTCGGCGGTCCAATCATTCGTGAAAAGGCGCTACACATCGCCAATCGACTGAATATTGAAGGGTTTACTGCATCAAATGGATGGATAGATCGGTTTAAAAAGAGGCATAATGTGGTCTACAGATCAGTTTGCGGGGAATCACGAAGTGTTGATTTGGATATTGCTGAAGATTTGAAGCAGACAGATGTTCCTACATTGATTGCCGACTATGCTCCCAGAGATATTTTCAATGCGGATGAGACTGGGCTGTTCTTTAGCGTACTACCGTGTAAGACATTCTGCTTCAAGGGGGAGGCCTGTCACGGGGGAAAGTTAAGTAAGATGAGGCTCACTGTTCTTTTGATTACCAATTCAGATGGCAGTGAGAAGCTTCCGCCATTAATAATTGGGAAGTTTGAAAAACCCCGCTGCTTCAAAAATGTGAGGTCATTGCCAACAAAATATGCAGCTAACAAAAAGGCATGGATGTTTTGGTGATATTTTCAAATAGTCGGCATGAAACTGACATAAAAACCTTTTTAACATAAAAACCTTTTTAACATAAAAAGCGGGAAAACGTGAATTAGGAGTGATGTAAAAACCAAAGTTTTACTGTAAGTGGCTTATGTTTAAAATATGGACTGTTTTAAGAAAACATTGACAAACTGGTGATCAGTTTAACAGGACTTCACTGTAATAATTAAGGAACATTTGAAAAAATAAAGCTATTTTTAATACCTCTGTAGCTTCAAACAGGTACAACATGACAGTAATTTAGATTCATTGGTTGACTCAAAAGGTTAAAAATAAAAAAGTGAGGTTTGAACTAAAAATATGGGTTCAATGATCTGACCTAATAATGCTACAAGTATAATCTAAAGGTCAAGCCACCATGTTTGAAGTTAACAAAGTGCCAAAAGGGATTATGCAAACACAAAATAAGTATTCAATGGATAATATGATCATCTACTGCTGTACTTGTCCTAATTAGGTTTTTTTATGGATTTTGTGTTCAAATACAAAAAAAATTAAAAGTTAAGAAATAATAAATATATATGTGACAACCGCTGTTTTGTAAAATGATTCAATTTGACAATGCTGGGATAGTTTGAAAATGCATTTAAAAAGACAAATGTCAATGAAATTACGGAAATTAAATTTTCATGATAATTAGGGTCTCACTAACAGCAAAGATTTCAAAACAAAATTACGAATGTCTAGCGGTGAGACAAAGGCTTGTTTTGCTGCAATCACAGTAAAAAAAAAACTAAGCACCACTCAGATTTTAAAGGGATTGTACTTTTATGGTTCTTGAACTATTCTCACAAATTGGGAAAATCTAAATTCAATTCTACTGGTTTTTGATGTGATATACACATGTGCATTCGCAGGCATGAGATTTAGTAATATGGCACTGCCGCTGAGAGCTCCGTTGTTTACCTTATTTATAAATATAGATAGATTCTGAGAAAGGTGAAGAGGTTACAGGGGAACTATCAGCGATATGGCTTTAGATGCTGAAGGATGGTGAATGTTTGATCGAGTATAACTGACCTGTCTTGTGGGGGTCGCGTGTTGGGCCGCCCTCCGCCCCTCCCGCCCCGATAGCCGCTGCCGGAGGAGGTGTACTGCTGGGGGTGGTGGTGCGGGGGGCCCCCGCCGCGGGAGCGCTCCTCTGACACCTCGGGGGTCACACGCCGGGAGCCTACAGGACATAACACATATCAGTAAAAAGTCTTCATATAATCATTATACGAAGCGACTAAGGAGAAATTGGAATTTTCTGCACAAGTCAAGTTGAGGTGCATTCTACATTTGATGATCATCATATTTTAAATTTATGACATTTTAACGGTTCCATTAACAGCTGTTTCTGATTAAATTGTGCTCAGCTGTCAATAATAATAATAAATGGATTATGTCTATAGCACTGTTTTCGTGAGAAAATCACTTCAAAGGCGCTTTACAACATAATTTATCTAACCTATACCTTTTCACTTAAGACTTACTCAAGCTTAAGATAATATTTTTTAGTCAAAATGTCTATGCATCCACTACTACAGAACATCTGCTATTACAGAAACAATTGCCATTTTATCACAAATACACAAAATATCAAGCAAATTCCCACTCAAGCAAATTCCCACTCAAGTAAAACCCACTTTAGTTACCGTGCTTTTGGAAAGACATTTTATTTTTCCAGCCTCTTAAAAACTGAAATTAAAAAATATCAATTATGAACTGGCACATAAAGTTATAATTTCACTGTATTTTCATTATCCCCTTGCAAGCTGGGATTCTCAGCCGAGGAATCACAGAAAACTGGAGAATTTTCTGCGTTTGCCGCACCGTGAGCCAGCTGAGTGTAATTTCATAATTACATACCGACTTGTTTTTTGTAAATGGTTAAACTGTAAACTCCAACGGCTCGGAGGGCTTTTGAAACAGAGAATGGACGGTTACCTTGAGAGGGTCTCCTCTTGGGGTAAGAATAACCTCGTCGAATTTAATGTTTCAAAGACCCAATCATGTCTGATTACGTCTAAAAGGGATCGAAATGACAATCTATCTCCTTTAATGGAAGCAATCTTCCCAACAAGCCCTCCATTGATATGCTTGGTGTAACCTTAAGTGATCAGCTCAGGTATGGGGTCTCCATCGAAACCCGAGTAAAGTTAGCCTCTCAGAAGCTGGGCGTGTTGTACAGAGCCCGCAGATACTTTAATAGTACACAACTGCTGACCCTGTACAAATCGCAAGTGCGCCCCATTGTAGAATTTGGCAGCCACCTCTGGTCGGGAGTCCCAAAATATCTGAAAAAACCTTGACTCTGTGCAGAAACGGGCGGTCCGTTTGATAGATTCGCCTATCTTAACAAATGGGTTGCAATCTTTGGAGCACAGACGTCGGGTGGGAATGCTGTCCTTGTTCTACCGGTATTTTAATGGAAGATGCTCCGAGGAACTAGCGTCATTGATCCCTTCGGCACCGGTGCATAGTCGGGAAACACGCCAAACGCGCGCCCAACATTTGCACACGGTTGACATTTGTCACATGAGAACGGGTCGCTTCTACGACTCGTTCTTGTGTTCAACAGCTCGGCTGTGGAATGATCTGCCGGCCTCTGTGTTTCCTCCATCCTATAACATGGGTCTCGTCAAGACCCAAGTTCACTCCTTCCTATCCTCTAAAAGATCCTCCACACAGCATCCCCAAAGATGATATAGGCCTTGAGGGAAATTGTTTCCTCCTTGGTCTCCTGTGTGGAGTTACTGTAAAAAAAAAAAAAAATGGTACCGTCTTACCAGATAATGTGTTTGTGATTCAGGCCAACCAAAGAATACCGATATGGTTCCCACGCAAGAAGTTGTTTTTCGCTTCCATTGGAGAGTATTACAAGTGTCTTCTCACCGGAGTTGTTATATCGGGCGGAGGGCGGGGGCCGGGTCCGGCGAGTCCTTTCGTCCCCGGTTCGCCGCGGCTGCTGGGGACCCCCGTAGCCCATGCCCGAGGAGCCGGCGCCCCCGCCCCCGCCAGCTCCGCTGCCCGCCGCACCGCTGGACATCACGCGCAGCTGCTGGTCAATCTCTGACTTCTCCTGTCGCAGTTGCTCTACCTCCTGAAAGTAGGGTGGTCATGTGCAATCTGGGGACTTGGTTCTGCATATTATTTTATATTCAAATAAGTTATACTGTTTGAAATAATAAAGCTAATTTATCACATCTGAATGAGACATGAGAGAATGTTACACTCGTATTATTTAAATGTGTTACTTTACAAAAATAAACATTGAATTTTTTGTAGCTTTTATTTTACGTATCATATTATGAAAATTAATATTAAAAACTTTCCATTTCAACCGTTCCATGACAACTCAGATAAATAAATACAGTGCAATAAATACCTGCACACTTTTAGAAAGTTAAAAGTCATTAAAAAAATAAAACTAGCCTAAAAACCCAACCTAGTTAACCAAGTTTTTTTCTCATAATTTTTCAAGACTTTTCAAAGGTGTGCCGAATTGTCCGATTACCGTTTCAACACAGGAAAAATTTAAGCAGGGCAGGCTTGGTTAATTCCATTGCTATAATATAAATTTTAGCAAGATGTACTAAATAGGCAATTCTTTTATTAGAAATCCCTACTTTCACCATAATTTATGACAAAATAACTTCAGTAAATTTATGATTATAATTACTTGAATATGAATCATTTACAATCGGAAAAGGTAAGAGTTAACTGTACCCAATATAACGTTGACAAGCTCTTTGGCAGTGCATAAGAACTTTGGCTATGGGTTCAGAATTTATGGGTACAAAAACCGAAGCATAAGTTCATCAAAAAATTTATTGAATTTATTCCATAGCGCAAAACACTCGGTATAGTAATCTAACAGTGGAGAATGGTGTGTTGGCTTACCTTGAGATGTGACAAATAGTACTCCAAGAGAATCTTAGCATTGGCGATACTTTCCATGGTACCGACAAACACAAACGGCACGTGACCTTCCTCACGGGGGATGGTGGGATGAGGCTCATTATCTCCTTCAATTTTGACCTACAACAATCAAACAGCAATGAATATAAATTTCAACACCCGGGCAGTACCAACAACTCGATAAACATTCTTTTCTAAGATGATTTGAAATATGTTTAAATATTAAAATTTGTTTAAGCACTGTAGGATACGATAAAAACCAAATGATTCACATTGTGCCCAAGCAACTGTTGAATATTCAATAATGTAATAATGCTGAAAACAAATCATATCTTCATTATAAAAATTACACACATTATTTTGTTGAGGGGTTATTTCACTGAGGTGATCAAGAGATGAACAGATTTGGTTTTTATAATGTTTGAGTTGTGATTGATAAAGGGTTTTGTAAAGATGTTAAGGAATAATGTGAATGATATGGAGATTTGAAGGTATGGGAATAGTTAATAAAGAAAACCATTACAAGCTCTGTTTTATGTACAAGTCATATTGAAGGGCATCCTGGACATCTTCTGGAATATGAACAAGCGGCCATCTCAAAAGCGCAAGCATTTCTTTCACCGGCAGGAAGATTATATATTAAAAAAAACAAATGTAAACACACGGCCAATCTACCAATCAGCCGCTGTCATATGGTGGCTAGAACGGTTTGTGAAAAGGTCGGCCACTGGATCATCAAACAGATGCGGTTAATGATTTAGAATAAGCTCACAAAGAAATCGTCTGACCTATCTCAACATTTTGACAAACTACTTTTTTGGTTTTTTTACAATAATTGAGTGATGGCAACAGAGAAATTGGGATATGAAAACTGGCGAAAATAAACTGCTGAAATAAAAAGGAGTTTAGATAGTAAGCTGCAAGTAAATGAGTTCCGATCATTATTTTATGAGAACCAAGCTCTACTGATGATTTTTGCAATAATGCAATTTTCAATATCGTCCTATCAGAGGTATTTTTTAGTCATATCGACATGACTGGAGTGCTTTTAGAAAACAAAGAAACTTTTCATTGTAATAGTCCAATTTGGTAAAAAAAAAATGCGATATATAACTTTTAAATCAATCAAAACGAAAATGTTCACAAACGCCTCTATGTCCACAAAAAAAATATTAATCCTATTTTAAAATTAGTAAAAAAGAAATAGATACAAACGTATCTTAGCGCTCACACTACTCACTCTAACTACGCCGCTCTTGTCCACCATCTCCTGGATGGTGCGACCGTTCTTGCCAATGACCTTCCCCACCAGGTCGCGCGGCACCTGCAGCAGATCCTCGCTGTACTCCAGCATGGAGCGGGCGCGCTTCACTGCCTCGTCACTCTGCAATTACAAAACAATACAGTTTTAACAGTTAACCCTAGGAATGCAGGGACTCTTTCTACAACCCGTGGAGTTGTATTATGAATATAGCCATTAAGGATGGTTCATTTCACAGACTGCCTCTCAGTAAGGGATTCCATGAACATATTTGTAGGACTTCAGCCATTCTTCCCAATCCTACTGAGCAACTGTTGAGCTGAGATTTTGCCTCAACAGTACTGTTGGTTGTTTTAAAATATAAAATGTTGATTTATGTATTAATTTTTAAAACAAATTATACATATTCGTAAAAAATACAATATTAACTTGTGTACATTGAAAGTTTTTACTTTGAAAAATGAAAGTGGGCGGGGGGCATGATCAACGACAAAAATGCTTGGAAACAGGCAAAGAGAACGTCGCTCAACAAAACACTTGGCTAATCGGTGTCTCAAATTGATCATTCGAAAAGTTGGGAAGAAGGGCCATTTAGAATTTGAGTTGTTTGCTAACTATTTTCGAACACGAAATACTTTTGTAGGGATTTAACTTATTTTTTCTTTTCTAGATTTGCTTGTACACCTTGATATTTGCGTGCGAATTTGGAAACTTCGAGCTGAGCACGCACTACTAAGGGTTAAAAACCTGCACATAAGGCATAACAAGTTTTCACAAAAAAAAAAATGTTTTTAAAGACTCGAAAACCCTACAAAAGTTTCACTATAAATAATTCATACTTGAGACCTTCCAAGTGCATTTCGATTAGACAATTTATTTGTTCCTAACCATTGTTCAATCGCAAAGAAAGGTCCATGTTGTCAAGCATGCCGGCTACTTTTAATTATTTCCTATAATATAATGCCTTACTTAATATAAATATAATGAAATACATAACAAATATCAAAGACATTATGAATAAATACAGTTGTGTGAAAAGATCAATAAATCAACTGAGGGGTATCAAAGCAAAGAAGGCAATGTCCAAAAGACTAACAGTGACAACTTTTTTATTATTAAGAAACTGAGGGCTTTGTAACAGTAATCTTAAAATTTATCAGCATAACAGGGAAGAAAAGTAATAAAAATAAATTATTCATGTGTACAACTAATTATTGAAGTCGGAGGTTTTGCATATACCCCTCAAACAATAATAAATGAGAATTAATAAATAGATTGCATAGATAGGCAGCCAATTTTAGTAGTTAGCTATTCAAATGATAGTAAGTGAACGCACCTCGCCGCAGATCTTGAATGTACACGTGTTTTCCTCCAACTCGATGTTGGTTATGCCGTCCACCTTGCGGGCCTGCTGGATGTTGGCTCCGTGGGCCCCGATGGCCAGCCCCATCAGATCCTCGCGGACTACAAACTCATCTGTGTACCTGCAACAAAATTACATATGAATGCGTTTAGTCAAACAGAATGAATGACACTGCAGAAAATAATACATAATATAGTGTTGTAAGTATATATATTGTTGAATGGCGCATGGTTGGTACTTACCCTCCCTGAGTGTGCTGAAGCTTTGTGGATTCCAATTGCCTTGCTGCTTCCTCAGTGCGTTTCAGCAGCAAAACTTTTTGTGATAGATTCCTAGAAAAATATTAATGGACTATAGTCAAGTTACAACAAAAAGGCATGTGTCCTCAATATGATTCCCATCTTAAGAACTCTGACAAATTGGTTCCATATTTTGGGACAGACCAGAAGTGGCCCGGGGGGACTCACCACCGTGAATTAGACTAAACTGATTCTATGAATTTGTAAACCTTCCTATCTCATTGCTTGTTTCAAAATCATTAAGGGCCGGTATTTCTTAGATCGGCTTGAGAGATATTCAAGTAGTAATCCTATAACAGATAGCAACTTGATGAACACGAATATCACTCAAGCCGAACTTAAAGTGCAATGAAATACTGGCCCTTGGTGATTTTGAAACAAGCAATGAGATGGGAAGGTTTACTAATTCATAGAATCAGTTTAGTCTAATTCGTGGCAATGAGTCCCCCCAGGGCTACTTCCGGTCTGTTCTAAAATATGGAACCAATTTGTTAGAGTTGTTAGGATGGGAACCATATTGCGGACATGTGCCCAGTGGGATAGTCTTATGTAACATATAAAAAAGACAATGAATACAGAAAAACTTAAAAAAAAAAAAAGAGAAATCATTTATTAATAAACTGTACTTATAATGGGGGACAGAAACATGATTACAGTAAAGAGAGATTCAAAGAGTTCAGTCTGGTTCATGTTAGAAATAGTAAGTAAATACTATGGTAAAATATGATGGGGGTTTGAACTCACCTAAAGTACATTTCTTGGAGCATATCTGCTCTGTGCCTACTGGTGTCATGGCGGGAGATAACTGCTAGAACATTTTTGTCTGGAATGTGGCGACAAATGGCAGCGCCAATCGCCTTTTGGAATTCCTTGTGCGCATTTTCCACTTTGGCACTGGAAATACTGAAGTTTTAGATAATCACCAATTAGTCATTGATCCGTTATTATTTTGATCTTTGAATGTATATATTTAAATATCTGCTACATTGGAATCACACAACATTAAAAAGTTATCATCTCACATAAAACTAAAATAACTTATTAATTAGAAATTTGTTTAATTTCAATAGATCTTCCGTACACCTTGACTTATGTCATGATTTTATACATGTAGAGTAAAAGCACTTTCCACTTTTACTATAATCACAACACACAAAATACTTGATTGACAAGCTTTATCAATAAATTTCATATCCTCTTCCAACCGTTAACATTTAAAAAAGTAAAATTAATGAGAAGAGTCATTGAACCTTGTGATAACAGTTTTATTTTATATAAATTGAAATGCATGCACTATTCATTTAAATATCCACACTTGAACAAGTCAACACCAGTTCTGGAGATAGCTTCAGCTCCATCTCTCATAGATTAGTCTGTGATGCATTAAAGCATTATCTCTTTTAAAGGTAGTAGGCGGGTGCAATTGGTGGACATTTAGATTAAGAAGCAATAATGACTCACTATTCCTTAAGGTCGTCAGGCACAGTTATCTCAAACTTGTGAAAGGTAGTTTTGTCTATGGGCTGGTGGTTTGATCTTTTGGGCCGGACTCTCTCTGATGATACGATTTCTGTGTACGGTGTGTCCAGGCCCATGTATTCTAATACGAGGAAATCTCCCCTTATCATCTGTGGAATAAAAAACATCACCACATTACTAGAAGAGTGACATCTATTAGTCAAGAGTCACCAAATTATGGAGGGACTGAAATTCAGTTTCATTAGGATTCCTCATCAGTCCTCAAGCAGACATTAATTATCTTGTTATAAACCAAAGGTAGTTGGGGAAAAATAGTTAGTGAGACAAAACATACATAAACGGAATGACAAAAGAAGAACAAACACGTTTATACATCCAGGTAAAGTACAAAGGCCTTCGAAAATATCATGAAATTAATATACATAGAATATCGGAATATCCCATATACATTAATATATTATATACATATATATATATCGATTGTAAATAGGTAAAACTCTTCAAGCCAGAATTTCTGGAATGTTTCTTTTAAGTGGGGTCAGATAGAACAATTTTCTATTGAAAATATGGTAAAAAAAATTATTTTTGTTGAAAAGAGGTATTTTTCATACTAAAAACTATAGCGTAGTAAACTTCCTATTTTCAAAACAAAAAACTACCGGTGAAATGAGTCAAACCCCACATCTGATAATATTATAAATAGAAATGCAATATTTTACATCACTTCAGGAAAAAAATTCACTTATATAAAAATCAAGGTTTACAATTAGTTAAACGAATTCCAAAATATTCATCTTTATCGTTACCTGTAAAGTTTTCATTTTGTGAAAAGGGTTTTCCCTGTTTACAGTCAAAATCAAAAAGTGATATTATTTACTGTCTCGTTCGAGCGGCACTGTACAGACAAGACGGAGCACATATCACATTATCTGTTGCGACGTGTGATAGATAAATAGATTTGTTTTTAATTGAAAAAAATATCATCTCACAGCAAAATGACACCTACATTTTTTACTCCGAATATGCTCAGGAATCAGCGGTGAAAATCTGTCAGGTACATGCTGATACACCCTCCTGTACATCGTGATATTATTGTAATATATTATTATATTGAGATATATATTGTAATATATTATTATATTGAGATATATATTGTGATTATATTATTATATTGCGATATATATTGTGATTAGATTATATTATATTGTGATATATTATAATGTTACAGCATCAGTGATATAATATATATCCTACAAACCATAATAGTGTCTAATAAAAAAAATTAAATCAAATAAATAATTTTGAGATTTGGCAGTCTTGCGTACCAAAAATGTTGAAGAAATTTAAACTTTCTAAGAATGTCTTTATCATTATTTTAAAGATTGAAGATATCATCCATTTAAAGATATAGATATCCCTGTATTTATTTTAATGATATCTGATTAGTCAAATAATTTTCAGTGACAAAATAGTGATGTTTTCCAAAATAGCTTGTTGTGAAATACAACAGTAAGTTTTGCTGTGAATTGTCAGTGAATAGATTGGACATCTCAATTGAGACAACACCCACACATTCTTGCAATCCACAAACTATGAAAAGTGAAGCATGCCTTTGTATTTATCTATCAATTTCATCACGTCCCACTGCAGAGGTAGGCGGCAGATGGAATAGAGCACCACAAACCTTGCATCTTGGCCTAAGCTTATTACTTCTTTCACATCCATACATTTTTAGCCCAATACGCGCGTACGAACTTACTCGATGGCTTTACTCGATATCGAGTAAGTATCACCCGTGTGGACAACAAAACTCATGGCTCACAGCGATTTGGAATTCCAAATTTCTTTCATGTTTACTAGCTCCTAAAGGCGATACATTACATTGAGTAAGTTGGTAGTGGCACAGCGATAAACACAGAAATAAGTAGTACGTGGTTGTAATCTGTAGACCGTTTCAACCGCTCCTTCCTTTTCTTTACTCATTCTATGAGCGAAGAATGTGAAACTCGCTAAACAAAGCCACTGTTTCTTCTGCATTGTAGACATACTGAGGCTCAAACTGTTCGGCATACGTCGAGTCAACCGAACTCAGCCAAAAGATTTTTTTTTGTTTTCACTATTACAAAACTCTTTTTAAAAAAATGCTCAACTCAATTCTCAAGGAAAAACTGAGTACCCAACACTCTTACACTACAAGTACAAAAATCTCAAATTTAATTAATATTCCAAAAATAAATATGTAAATCTTTTGGCCAGAAAAACCATAAATTCCATACTAAAAAATTGTATAATGTTGTGGATAATACCACAGCGATACAAAAGTTCAACAAACAACAAAATATGGCTAAATAAGCATGAAGGTGAGGAAATCACAAAAATATAAGTATCGGTACCACCAACCAACACAACAACCTACAACGGAACAGGAATCCCTAGTGAGGTAGACTGAATATAATAAAATATTTATTATAACAGCAATACAGTCTGGATGCCTATAGTCGGGCCGATTAAGGCGGTAGCTTAGCATGCTGCCAGTATTTTGACAAAGCTACGCGTGTAATTAAATATCATAGACATCAAAATACTGGCAACATGCTACACTACCGCCTTTGGCGGCCCGGCCTATAGGCTTCCAGACTATATTGCTGTTATAACAAATATTTTATTTTATTTGTAAACAATTTAGACGGTGTGTCACCAGCGGGGCTTTAAATGTTAATACAATCCTAATAGCCACTTTAAAAAATATAATATATAAATGAGCAAAAAGGGAACAAAATCATATGTAAGTCACCTTATTATTTTTTTTTAATTTTCGATTATTATAATTTATTTGGGATGTTTCACAGAAAATCTATTAAAATGTATGAAAAAACCAAATCACACAACTCGAGCCGCTAGAAGGTGCTAGTGTAGCATTTTGCCATGGTAAATGCCAGGACCTCAATGTATGGTAAATGTCAGGAGCTGCGCGTATTATTATATTTCCACAGTATTTCATATAATCGATAAAAAAAACCTCTGAATTTAAAGAATTATTCGGCCAGCAGAGAAGCACGACTCAAGTTTCAGCAAACTTTTTTTCAAACCTTATTATTGGAAAACATGCATTAAAAAAGTCATCTTTATTTTTTTACAGATAAACAGATATTTCAAAGCTCATGATGGAAATGCTGTTAGAAGCAGAAAATAGTTGTTAACCTAGAAATTCCAGACGGAAAGGGGTACTTTTCATCATTACCTTACCGATAACCTCCATGACCGTAAGGGTCTCAATTATAAATCCGGAGGTTGCGAGTTCAAATCCCAGCATACGCAAGTGAATTTTATTTAATTAATTTAGGTTCACAATTAATTCATTTAAAATAATAATAGTGTATTTGCGACACGTTACAGTGGAAGATACTTTCAGTATCGCCCTGGTTAAAGACTACCATTCAGAATTGAAACGTTGCTTGAAATGGCTTTAGTCACATTTGGTGACCAGATCTAAATAGTCAGATACCCCATCTCTTTCCCCTCCAACTACCCCCAGCCTCGCAACATACCCCAGTTGAAAATGCCAATCTCACTGGCTCCATACGGTTGGGAGTAGTTGCGACTCTTGTGGGATATTTACAATAACAAATAAATTTTTTAAATTCCAGAGCTTAGCGTTTATGAGTTTTAAGTGAGTCATACAAACATATTTCCTGTTTTATAGTTGAGATTCGAGCTGTGCAATTAAGTCATGACACAAATCATAACAAAAATGATGTGGTCACATTTGTTGGTGTGATAGCACCATTAAACTTTAAGTGCTAAAACAGGACGTATAGCAGGTAGGTACTTAAAACCATACTTTACTGATATATTACAAAGCACAATAACAGTAGTCAATTTACTGCAAATATATTGATGAAATATTTAAAGTTTCATTTTGTCAATTACAAAATCATCATAATTTTGCAGCAATATTAATCACAGTCGAGCTGTTGAACGCAAGAACAAGTCGTAGAAGCCACCCGTTCTCATGTGACAAATGTCAACCATGTACAGGTGTCGGACACGTGTTTGGCGTCTTTCCCGACTGTGCACCGGTGTTTAAGAAGTCAGTGACGATAGTTCCTCAGAGCATCTTCCATTAAAATACCGGTAGCATTCTTACATGTAGTCTGTGTTCCAAAGATTGCAATCCGTTTGTTAAGGTAGGCGAATCTATCAAATGGACAGCCCGTTTCTGCAGTCAAGGGTTTTTTTTCAGATATTTTGGAGCTCCCGACCAGAGGTGGTTGCCAAATTCTACAGTAAGGCGCCATGCATTTGTACAGGGTCGGCAGTTTTGTACTATTAACAAATCTACAGGCTCTGTACAGTACGCCCAGCTTCTGGGGGTTAACTTTACTCTGGCTTCGATGGAACCCCCATACCTGAGCTGGTCACTTAGAATTACACCAAGCATTGTGGGGCTTGGTGGGAAGATTGCTTCCATTAAAGGAGACTAGATTGTCATATCGTTCGGTAGTTAAAAATAGATCTAACAGATTGGAGCGGTGAGTCTGGACATCATAAATCCTTGTAGGCTCTCAGACCAGTTGCTTAAATCCATAGAAAAGGGCAAAGAATTCCGCCTGTAGGCCAGCCGAGTCTGTTGAACATGAGAACTTCAAACACGGTTCATTATGAACATTGAAGTCCCCCCAGAGCAACAAGCTCGGCCGAAGAGTGGCAGAATAAGAAATCATCAATAGTTTCACTCAAATGTTTAAATAGTTCAGAGGTGTCTGATTCACTGAGGCTCGGTGAACGGTATAAATATGTGTAAAATCTTACCGTACTGGCAAGACTGACGCGCACCCACATTAAGTTGAATCCGGAGTTATCCAGATTCAACAGTCACACACAGTTAACATCAGCAACTGTGGAAGCATGAAATTTGAACAGATTTTTCTGACAGTAATTTCAAGGTTAACACATTTAGATTTTAGGCTCAGTGTCAGTTCTATTGTTAGAACTTTGAGATATACATTTAACCATAAAAAACAACAAGATCCTTTTTGTTCGTATCTTTTTTATGAGAGTACCACACAAGAGTCCCAATTGCTCCCAACCATCTGGAGCCATTGAGACTATGGTATTCCCAATTTGGGTATGTTGTGAGGCTAAAAGGCAGTGGGGGGGAGAAGATGGGGGAAGAGGACGGTAGGAAGTTCCCGACTATTCAGATCTTAATAAGCCATTTCAAGCAACGTGTGGTCTTTCACCTGGACGATACTAAAGGTGTCTACCACTTCTATTTCTTTATCAAAATCTCTATTGAACACAGATAGCAAAGCTAGTAAATTATAAAAGCAAAAATATATATCTGTAGTCAAGTACTAAGAATGCTGATTTTCAATCAAAGGGTTACAAACATGTGTTTTTCAATATTATGTCCTCTGCGTGCAAAACCGTATCTAAATTATGCTAATAAAAAGAGTTTATCTCAAGTGACCTGCCAGGTAAATACAGTCCTGTATAATATATCTGCCTGTGCATAAAATTTAATAACATGTATATTTTAATAAAAGCATTGTACATATAGTTTGATATTACAGATCGATGAATCGGTGAATGCAATTTGTTAACCATAAGTTGTAATAATACATTGTCTACAGTAAGTGATAAGATAGAGCATTGAAAAAAAAAAACAAAAAAAAAACAAAACAAAAAACATTTGTAGTGCCCCTGCGCTAAAACGGCACTATACTACAAACAGTCCAAATATTATTAGTTCAATAAGAAAAAAAATGTAATGCAATTTTTAGTGATAAAAGCATGTGTATCAGGAAGCCATTTGCAATGTCAACTGACAGCTATAAAAATATTTTAAAAATTAGTTAGGTAATTAGTCATCCAATTTGGAGTTCCCCTTGATTAGGAATAAAAATAATCTCTCACTTGGGTGGGCCCTATGGTTAATTTCGTTGTATGACTAATCTGTTTATGGAAAGATAAAAATACACAGTGCAATGCACATTACAAAGAGAATTGCAAATTAGACAGCTTTGTGTTCTGTACCTATACAGCAGCAAGTTTCAAGTTCGGTATACTCTCAATGTTTATTAGTAGCCTTGAGGATTTTTAACTTATAAACAGTGCAAGCTAAAATATATAATTTTATATAACTAAATAAAACAATCCTATCTGATTACTTGCAATTCGGTCATTGAAAATACAAATCAAATATTATATTATTATACTGTATATGAAATTTGATCCTCCTTCAAAAATGGAACAACATTATTATTTGTCGAGTATTATTGCAAATTGCTTGAAGTTCGAACTTCCTTCATGGAGATTCTGATGAAACTAGAGAGATGGTTTCAAATGTTCACGTTGTTGAGGTGATGTTAGAAGCTGTGTACACACCTGAACCTTGGCAGTCCACCAGCCACAGTCCTCCCGCACATTGGCTCTGGAGTACACTTCAACATCTTGTTTTTCTGTGAACTCCGTCTTAGGCGCTTCTTTAGGAGGCAAAAAGACACGAGAGAACGGAAACTTCGCTTCTGGACTCCAGCTGAAAAAAAAAAACAAAATGGTAGAAAAGAATAACAATCGAATGTACGTTCAAAAACATACCAGACAAACAAAATTGGGTAAAAACTTACTCATTTTCAAAGGAAACTAGAACTTCCCCATCTATCACGTCCATAACATACGCCTGGAACAAATAATTTAACATTTTTACGAGCACAGCTTATAATAGGAATGTGGAAGCATGATGGAACCAGACGACTTTTTGACAATCGTTTACGCGCGATTTTCGACATCTTATTGCACAAATCGAGTAGATACATAAAGAATTAAAAGTTCGGCATTGATATCAACTGCAACAAAAGCGATCGGGGGTCTGCACATGGAAAAAATCACGCCCTGTCAAATGGACATGGCGTCCATCCTAGCCGCGGATGTATTTTTATATCGAAATAATTTTGCAAGTATGGCTCGAAAGTTTAAATAAAGACGAGCAAAACATGCACACATGAAACATACGTTGATTTGTTGGGGAAATTTCATTTAAAATGTCGTACTTCAACTACAACAGACCTTATAATATGCCCCATTTTCACCATACACTTCGACCGCTAGATCCTCCATCTTGGTTTGCGAGAGACAACGCTCTGAAAGCTAAAATCCCGAAAGTTCGGAATTTCAACACATTTTTTAGCAAGTGAGCGCTATTTTTACTGCGTAGGTTCAATTTATAATAAATATTCTAGACAAGAACTGAGAATAATAATCATTTTTGGTGAAATTTTAGGGAGTAATTTTTTTGAGAAAGAATTCAATTGAAAGGAAGATCTTTTCAACGAATATACTTAATATTTTTCAGGCCGTATTTAGAAAGCCATATGTATATGAATAAACAAATATAACGTTTAACGATATCCAGACTTTAGATTTTGCATTTCAGGAACCCAACTTATTTCGGGAATAAAAATGAGATATATGCGTACTAAAAAAACTGAAAAGTTCAGTACATATCAATCAAAAAAGTAAAAATCGGATTATTTTGCATTATCGCCTATTAAATATTATTAAGGTTTGAAAATTAGTGATTAATTGTGTGGTGGGCGATTACCAACAAATATGAAAAATAGATAGCCTTCGGAAATTAAACAAATAGTACATATTAAACAGCCGCGCATTTTACGATGACGACATAGACTTGCTAAAAAGGTCACTATTGTTGCTGTGGTTACAAACTATTTGATAGTAACATTTTTTAAAGCATAAATGTTAACATTATTTACAAAATTAAGTTTATACAATCTTAACGTAACCAATAAGATCATAATATTAGATTATCCCAGACACACGGTGAAAATAAAAATAGAAATGAAAGATAAAAACCTTAAAGTAAAACAGATGATTGCTTGACTAATTTTATTTTTCTTCGGTTCTATGTTTTTTTAGCATTTTTAGAAAAGAGATTGGGAAGTATTTTACTAAAAAAAATTAACAAACTATAGAAAAGATTATTTTTTCCACATCATGCAATAGCATTAAATAGTCTTTGAAAAAGTGTGATTCATATCGGGCTCTGCGGATTTTTGGGTCTCGTGTGTGAATACTTTTTCAAAATATATAGTCTGAAATTTAAAAGTAGACAAAAAATGAGGGCGCTGCGATCGCTCAAAACGTTTTAAATGACAACACCAAGATTGGTCATGTGAAAAATAAAGTAAGTTTAAAAAAGCACAATGGTCCAAATGCATATGTTTTTTAACCAAACGGTCTTCGGAAATTAGTGGTGCCTTAGGAAAAGATGATTCTACATCATATTCTAAGACAATTTTATATTTAAACTTTTTTTTATTATTAGGTATTTCCCCGCCTTCCTCTCCCCCTTCTCCTTTCCTCCCCAATACCTTCAGCCTCACAACATTCCCCAATTGGGAATGCCATAGTCTCACTTACTCCAGACGGTTGGGAGGAGTTGGGACTCTTGTGCGGTATTATTATAAAAAAAAAAAACAAACGCTTTGCAAGGAAGATAATTACATGGATAGACGATTTTGCATTTTTGAAATGCATGTATCAAAATACCCATTTATTATATGTTAAATCAAAAATAAAACAAAATCTAATTCAAAGATAAAAATTAAAAAAAAAAAAAAGTTAACATAATCGAGAAATATTGTTTCGGTTCTTTCCCAAACGAACTGTCAAGACACGAATGTGAAAATTTTTTAATGAATAAATTTCAAAGACAAATTAAGTCGTTGGGTGTTGCCACAGTAATGAAAAACTTTAGTTCTACTCGATTAATGTCTACATTTTATTGCCACGCTATACATACCTATTTTTTCACGAAAAAAAACTTTGTTTATGGTTCAAAAACAAACTTGGTAACTGTCAGTAACTGTCATTTAGTTGCATTGTTTTGTTGTTTTTATTTATATTGGTTGGTCTTTTGATATTCAATGATCTTATATGTTTGAATCTATTTTTATTCTTCTTAATTTTTTGTGAGATGTGTTTTTGTTTATGTACAAATATTTGGAATGAGTGATACAGACGACACTGAAAAGCTTTTGCTTATACCGCCAGATCATTTTCGTGTGTTTACTTCGGACTCGGATAATTCAACGGAGAAATGCGAACATTATTTGATAGATCTCAAGAAATCGAAGAAACATTTCGTTGACAACATTACTGAAAAAGTGGATAAGCTTAAATTTTGCCTGGAGAAGTTGGAGAATGCTTCCATTTCAGAACCTTCTTCCAGGATTGATTTGGTAAATTCTCGGTACTCCAATTCATCGCTAAACACTCCAGTGAAGGAGAATGCTAATAATTGTTTATTTATTGATTCGCTCTGTCACACAACACCCAAAACATCTGGTAATCTACTTTTTGACTTCAATACATCACTTTTTAAAACATCAAGTGGGTGCTTTCATCATAATGCTCGGTATTTAAGTGAGCGTCGAAAAAGTGACCTTTGCAAGCAGTCCCTTCAAAGAACACCCTTTTGTTACAGAGGTAAAGCATTTTTACCAGTGAATTTACAAAGTCGCTTCTCTGTCTCTTCATTTGAAAGTGACACGGCTAGTGACTGCTCTATTAACTCATGTACCCCAATTGCACCATTAAAAATGGAATCTGATACCAGCAGTATATTCCCAACACCCCAGAAAAGGCAAGATTCTTTCATGTTATCAGAAATTGATGCATTTTTGGATAATATTTGTAAAAATGATGGCAGAGACAGTTTGGATGAATCTGTTTATTTAAAAACTCCCACATTTGATAAATGGTATGAAAATAAACATGAATCTTTTCAAAGCAATGAAAGAAATAATGTACTCCAATTTAAATCACCAAATGATTCAACTGTTGATCCTCTATCAAAGTGTTTTGATTGGCAAAAAAGTCAAGTGAGGAGTAAATCGAAAGAGTTTTTTCCTGGAGCAGCGAGGGATTGTGAAAACAGTCATTATTTGGAGCAAGGAACTTTGAAAGATTCCGTACCAGACTTAGGTTTTGGAATGAGGGATATCATGTACCCAAAAGATCTTTCACAATCAACAGAAAAACCATCAACCAAGCAATCTTTGAAGAATGTTTCATCCGAATCTCATGTAAACCCCAGCATAGTGGCTAGTAATAAACTCAGGAGATCGCAAGAAGAATTTGATTTGAGGGAGAAAATTGCAACACACCGATTTCAAGATATTCAATCTGGTGCATTCTTTAAAAATAAAACTGCTGCACCTGATTTTTCTGATCATGTTAAAGACAGTCATAATAATATCCAATTTAAAGGTAATCAGAGTAATTCGGATGGAATGGACCATTTCAAAGATGGTCAAAATATTATGGTAAGAAGGGATCAATTTAAAGATTATCAAAAAACTCCAGACAAACTGGATCATTTTAAAAATGATGTGGGTAAAATAGATTCTCATGAAGTTAGCCAAACCACAGTAGATGCAAGGGATAATTTTAGAGATGCTCCAAAACCTATAGATGAAAGAAATTTTCAAAATGTTGTACACCGAAGGGAACATTTTGAAAATAATCAAAATACTGTTGACAGAATTGATAACTTCAAAGACGCCCAAAATACTTTGGATAAAAGCGATCATTGTAAAGATGTTAAAAAAACACCCAATAAAAGGGACCAGTTTACAAGTATTCAAAATACTGGTGATGGAAAAGTTCAAACATATCAAAACAAAGAATATACCTATGAAGCTACAAGCCCAAAACTAAATTATCCATTAGAATATGAAAATACAAGACGGGAATTTAAAACCGCCGAAGCAAGTGAAGGTAAAACGATAAATCATCACAAAGTCAGATTGGATAATAATGAGAATGCTTTCAGTTATAGTAAAACCTTTAATCCAGACCAATCTCTCAATATTCTTCCAAGCCTTTCGAATATGTGGGGTACTTCTGCAGAATCGAAAGGCGGGAATATTGTACACTCGCAAAGGTTTGAAGAAGAAAAACTGAGAAGAGAGGTAAGTTATCATGTATTTATGATAAAGTAATTTTTGGACCACAAGTGCGTTTGTAGATTTGTTCATTTTACATGTGACGGTTTTGCCTTCTGAAGTTAATGTCAAATTAGTGAAGCCACTATCAGATAATCTTTTTTAAGGGAGAGAGGAATGTCCGAGAGCGTTTATTTGTTTATTTGAAATAATGATAATATTATAACACAATATAATAACATAATGTTTTTAAAGAGAAAAATATTTATTACATATTTAAAAAAATTACATGGGTTTAGCATTTTTTTATCAAAATCAATTAACAAATATGACACTATTCCGATCGTCCTATGTATGTTTAACAAAATATTTTAAAATGTTGAATATCCCCAAAAAATACTTTCAAGGTTTTCCTTTAAAATGCCCAGAAGAAATTTACAAAAAAAAGAAGAATAGGGTGTACAACGTTTTCGTAAACACTATCTTTAATTTATTTTTTTAAATTTGGATTATAAAACTTAAGTTATGTTTATTAAAAAAAAAAACGTACCGGGAAAGGATTGCAATTATTTTTTTCCAGTTTTTAAAATATTTTTAAAATTTTGTAAAACATACATGGTCAGAAAAGTAACATTTCTGATTTGATTTTAATAAATGTTAAAGCCTATGTAAATTTAAAAAAAAAATAGAAAATTACTCCATTGGTTTCACTGAAAATAGCACAGTTCTTATTAGTGCCAGGAAGGTTTAGAGAGTAGTTTGAATGAAATCAAATATGTAAAACTGTTGCTATGACATTTTAAAATTAGTATGAAAAACATTGAACCCGCCATGTTGTATTGAGGTTATCCCATAGATATACCACTGTGGTTAGCCACAGATTACGTATTCAAAATAAGAAGGTTTGTTTTGGTAGAATATTCTCAAAATGGAAAACACAAATAGGTACCTACTTAAGAACTTTATTATTTAGATACATTTTGAAAAAAATAAATGTTTGGATTGAAATAAAATTTTCAAATTAACGTTTCTTTGTTTAGAGAAAATTTTCGTCACAAGGCATTACTTTTGCTGTCAAATCAATTATGGCATCCAAACGACAAGCAGGAATTCACAACTTAACTAACTAACTAACCATCACGCCGTTTGTCCGCAGGGGTAGGCAGAGAGGACGGACCGCCGAACAACTCGATCTTGGCATACACTTCTTGCTTCATTCACTTTCATACAACGTCTCATACATTCTCTTCTATTATTCCGACTTCTGACATGGCCCGTCTCAAGTATTTGATTAACTTGATCGTGCCACGTCTTCCTTGGACGTCCCCGGCTTCTTCTTCCATTCACATTAGCGTCATATATTCTCCTTACACTCCTTTCTTCATTCATTCGCTCTACATGTCCAAACCATCTAAGCGTCCCTTTCTTAATCTTGCTCACTACGCTTACATCAGCCTTGCATTCTTTACGAATCTCAACATTTTTCACAACTTCATAACTTTATTTCAAAACAATAAATAATCCCGAGCAAGGCCGGGTACACATCGGCTAGTATCTAATAAATATTTTTCTCTTTAGAAACATATTTATCGTATTTCGTAATAATATTATCATGATTTTGAATTAATAAATAATCCCTCTGACGTTTCCCTCTCCCTCTAAATGCCTTTATCATCTAATGTTGTGGTCTGAGAATAGTCTCGTATGTATATCTTTCAGAACATTGTGAACGCTGTGCCCGGATGACTAGTTAATTATAATTTACTGTTGGCGTATCAATTACAGGAGCAGGCATTTTTTCACTCGAGGTTGCATAGTTCAATTAACAGTCGAAATTAAAACCACTTAATCATTAATTCTCATTATGATGATCAAAATAATTTTATTTCTTTTCAGCACTGTGAAGACATGATCCAGCTGCTGCAGAAAAAACTCCTAGAACAGCAACAGAAATTGGCCATTGCTTGCAATGTGGATAAGTCTAAAGATGGCGCGTTGCTGAAAATGAAAACTGCTCTCATTGGAATTACAAATAAAGTTTCTTCCATTGAAAATACACACTCCCAGCAAATTGAGAAAATTAATTCCAACTTTAATAGCGTTGTCCGAGAAAATGAAGAATTGAAAAAGGTTGATTATTATGCTAATTAATCAATAAATATTTTAATGAAATAATCTATTTATATTCTATTTTAAGGGTTCCCAACCGGTCGTATATTACGATTGTAAATTTTAAAAATAATTATTTTTTTCGTATTTTTATTTTTTATTTTTTATTTTTAAACTTTTTTTTTTTTTTTGCCTTATAAGTAACTAACTAGCCATCGCGCCGTTTCTCCGCAGTGGTAGGTAGAGAGGATGGACCACCAAACAACTCGATCTTGACACACTTCTTGCTTCATTCACTTTCATACAACTTCTCATACTTTCTCTTCTGTTATTCCGACTTCTGACATGGCCCGACTCAAGTATTTGATTCACTTGATCGTGCCATGTCTTCCTCGGATGTCCCCGGCTTCTTCTTCCATTCACATTCGCGTCATACATTCTTCTTACACTTCTTTCTTCGTTCGTTCACTCTACATGCCCGAACCATCTAAGTGTCCCTTTTTTAATCTTACTCATTACGCTTACACCAGCCTTGCATTCTTTACGAATCTTAACATTTTTCACATGATCATTCATGGTCTTACCACACATTCACCTCAGAGATCTCATTTCTACAGCATTCAGTCTACTTTCATCCTTCCTCTGCCAGTTCCATGCCTCACTGCCATACATCAGGGTTGGTATCAGCACTCCATTGTGGACTGTTAGCTTCGCTTCTTTGGACAACTTTTTGTTTGCGCCAACCGCGTTCAGTCCTCCGTTAATGGGGTTTCCTCCATTCACTCTTCTTTCAATATCCCTATCAGTCTTTCCATCTCTCGTAAACATACTTCCCAAATACACAAACTCATCGATCTGCTCCAAGTATTCATCATTCACAACTATATTACACACTGTTTTCGTACTCTCTCTTTCAAACACCATTATTACATACCATACAAGTAATTTACAATATATATTTAATTAAAGGGTATTCTTGGTCACGTATACCTTATCAGAAAAGAGGAGTTCTTGTGTCTGATTAATTAATTTACAACCATGGATGAAAAAAAAATTATGTCCTCGGTCGTAGGACTTATGGATTAGTTTTGCTAGGTTCGCGCTTATCCGATGAAGCGATTAAAGAACGAGCACCCAAATAATGTGCTAAACAAATAATTTATATGTAAATTCTATACGGGTAGCTAGGAAAATGTCTAAGGTTTCCAATGATGAAAATCTTCAAACTCTAACCTTTTGAATTCTATTAAATACATACCAAAATGTCTGGAAATATGTGCGGTTTGAAAACCAGTGAAGGTATTTTCAAGCGTTTTACCAAAATTCCAGCATGTATTTCATATAGAACTTAAAAACTTACAGTCTAAGAACTTTTGTCATTGGAAACCTTACACATTTTCCTAGCTACCCTTGCAGAATTTATAGATAAATCATTTGTAGTATTTCTTGCTTAAGCTGACTTCAATAGCATATTTTTGAGTGCTCCCCTTTAATGGTCAAAGTTTTGAAGAACTAAAAAAAAAGTATCAGCAAGATTCTTGTTAGAAGTCGATCCCTGTGAAAATTAAGGTCAAAATAAAAAGTTGGAAACCCTTGTTCTAGTTATTAAAAATAAATCTTTCATAAATTTGAAAACTGTTTTCTTTGTTTTTTTTTTTTTTTCAATCTTAAAGTTCTCAATATTGTTGTGATTGTTTCTGTTTTCTAATATTGATTGTGTTACTTTATAGAAAGTCGACGTTCACAAATCTGATATGGCCAAAGCTCTACAGTTTGCTCATGATTGTCAGGAAAAGTGTAGAGTTGCTTTCGGGGAGAAAGACAATGTAATTTCCAACTTAAAGATGGAGGTGGAAAAGTTTAAAGAGGGGCTGAAAGACAAGGATGAACGCTATGCAGAATTGAAGGAATCTAATACAATGGTAGTACAACTGAATAGACAGATATCTGACAATTTAATCAATCTGCAAAATAATGTTGATAAGGTACACTCTTTTATATCAATACTTCTGTTGTGTTACATAATCCTATTGAAAAAAAATCATAATTTTTTTTTGAGGTATGCCGTGGTGAAAGATTGGTACTGCCGTGTTTTTGGATGGTTTTTCACATAAGGAACTCCACTCAAATTCTCATACTTCAGAACTCATAATTTGTATACAGCAATGGTGACAACTGCAGACCTGTGTGCAGGTCCACGCAGTGCAACATTGCCCGCATTCTTAATGCACGCATTTTATGTTATTCCTAGCCGACCCGTGAGGCAGCGACCTACATTCAGTCAGAACCCGCAGACTAATCACAGGGCATTGTTTCTGTTTTTATGTAATGATTTATAAATTCTACTTATAATTATTAACCTCTTGAAAGCCAGATTTTCAACTGAGAAATAGCTAAAAACCGGAGCATTTTTCGCATTTGCCGTGCTGAGTCTAATTTTGTAATTACTAACTTGTTTTTTTTGCAAAATAATGTTTTTGTAAATTGTACCCTCCTATCAGATAATGTGTTTATCTAATTATAAACATTGTATGTTTATACCATTGGAAGATTCCCCAGAATGCTTCATATATTTAGAGAAAAGATTTTTTTCTGCCTCATGTTACAAAAAAAGATAAAGAAATAATTAAATATTTTTGACGTTTTACTATATTTTCCATAAAGTTAAATAAGTGCCCTTCACAATAAAAACATACAATAATATGGTGTTTTCCTGTGAATCAGTTTATTTTTCACGGTTACAGGATATTATTAATTTTTTCATTTGGCGTGCGTGTGTCAAACGAGCAGCAAAAATATTTTAAACGCAGTGTTATTCATTTGCCAATCGAATTAAATTTATTTGAGTATTGTACAAACATATATAAGGCTTATAACTATAATAATTCGAGAACGCAACTTATGCATAAACAACGGAGCAATAAAAAAATTTATATATTCAGAATCAGTGTTTGTTGATCTATATCAGGGTGGCCACACATTTTTTATTCTAGTAGTGACAAGTTGATAAAAAAAAATTGTGGAGATAAATAACGATGCACAAAAATCGAATTAACGACAACAATATAATTAAGTATTTCACTACTAACTACTTTTTTCGGTTCGAATAGAAGCAGATTTATTTTTCTCAAGTCTGTGTGTTTCAGCATCCAATATCATCATCCAATTTAGGTAAATATCACATTTGAATGAACAGTGTGTGTTGACCAAGTTGTTGAAGGTAGATCTGCGAGTTGTCGGGTCTGTAAGGAGTCAAGTAAGTGGAAACGGTTAAAATATTTGCTACTACTAAAGAAGCCACGGTAGCTGACTTGGATTTTTTTATTGAATTTGGTGAGAAAAGACTTGACTAGATAATTGTGATTTTAATTGTCTTACTTTATTTTTATGCAATTCGGTAACGGGCGGATAATTTTCATCATAGTTTTCATGGGCAATGTGTTTCAATGTTGCCTCTTTTCAGAGTTGATACACTTAAAGTACGAATAGTGCAAATATATTTTTCATGTCCGTGGTAAAAAAAAATTCTGTTCCCATTCATTATGATAGTGATTTTTTGACAAATTTGCTGGACTTACTTATTTGGGCTAGTAAAAACTGAAAAATAAATTTATATTTAATTGTATGAATATAACTACATATTTTATTTTAAAGGAATTTAGCAACAGGATCCATTTCAATATTTTATTTTATATCTTCAAAATAATTATACTTGTACGTTCATTTTTAAATAATCTCCAATGACGTATATACGCGTGCACTCACAGAAAGATCTCGATGTTTACTAAACATCAGTAGCAAGTTGCAAGGAGCAGTTACTATGAGTGAGATAGATAAAGTAAGAGAGGAGATAAGAACTAACAGATTTTAAGAGCTGGAACGTCGAGTAGTTTTGAACAAGAAATAGTACAATATAGGTTTGCGATCGAACAAAAATGCCCCCACGATTGACCAGTAGATTGCGAACAACGTAATGGCCATCCCTGATTTATTTGAATATTTCTTTTTACGTCATAATATTTTTCAGTTTCTTATTAGATTGTTTACTTTTTTACTTCTGCAGTAAATCTTTGATTTGCTGTCGGCACCAATGACATTAGATACTTATAGACACGTCATTCTCTAACAAAATTAACACAAAATGTGACATGAGTAACAAACACTCTTACGTTTACGGTAAATTCTTAATTCAAACATCGTTTTTTGTATGACAAAGTCGAACATTTAAAAGATATGTGTGTTGAACATGAGGATGTACGTCCGTAAGTCATCGTTTTCGTAATTAAAAGTTGCGTCAAATATCACAGGTGTGAAAGAGATGACACTACGCCTACTCGCTTATACTATGATAGGACCTACTAAGAAAGGATTTAGTGCTAGAAGATTGTCTTTCTTATATTCATGTGTTTCCACGTTTACTATCTCACTCCTCTAATGACGTTTAAAATTTTCAGGATACAATGGAATGATATGTATTTCCATTCTTTCATTGTGTGTTTGTCAAGTGTTTGTAATGTCATTGATTGTTTCCAGATTACAATTATTGTATTATGTATAATATTAAGAGGAACGGCTGCGCTGTATGTTTCATACATAACTTAATTTTGGATTTGAGGCCAAAATACCCATCCAAACTTAATGATATATTTTTAAAACTAAAGGTTTAGTAAATATCTAGTACGTATGAGAAGTGTTTTATTTATTTTTGTTTTAAATTATGAAGTACGAGGTGTGTTCAAAAGAAAAGGTGAATTTTTAATTTTCGCCGGCTGTGTACATTCGATTATCGATTTTTTTTTTGTTATGTTGGTACACATATGTTTATCATATGTTAGCATTATCAGCCATTTTGGATTAGTGGTTTGTTTTTGACAACTGGAAAGGTTAGTCATGTTTTTGTGTGTTCTTCGATTTTTACTTTTGAAAAAATGGATCAAAGAATATGTATTAAATTTTGCGTTAAAAATGGAATAAAGTCCTCCAACGCACTTAAAATGTTGACTGTGGCATTCGGCGAGTCTACTTTATCTCAAAAAAGTGTTTATAAGTGGTACAAGAGCTTTACAGATGGCCGAGAAGATTTTAATGACGATGAGCGTCCTGGAGTTGCAACCACGTCAACAAACGAAGAAAACATCGAAACAGTGAAGAAAATGGTTTTGGAAAATCGTCGAATCACTATTAGGGAAGTTGCAGAGAATGTTTTGGGCATGAAACGTGTGGCAGCGGAGTTTGTTCCGAAATTGCTAAATTTTGAGAAAAAGCAACGTCGCATTAGTATCACTCAGGAGTTGTTGAATGACGTCAACAACGATCCAGATTTGCTCAAAAGGGTCATAACTGGTGATGAAACTTGGGTATATGGTTATGACGTCGAAACCATGGTCCAATCATCCCAATGGAAGCGGCCAGAAGAGCCAAGACCGAAAAAAGCACGCCGAGTTCGATCAAATGTGAAGGTTTTGCTCACTGTTTTCTTCGATTACAATGGCGTGGTTCATCATGAGTTCTTACCAACAGGTCGTACGGTTAATAAGGAATACTACAAGGAAGTTATGCAACGTTTGCGTGAAGCAATACGGCTCAAAAGATCGGAATTGTGGAGAAACAAATCATGGATTTTGCATCACGATAATGCATCAGCTCACGCATCAATGCTTGTTCGTGATTATTTGGCCAAAAACAACACCGTAATCATGCCTCAACCACCGTATTCACCAGATTTGGCTCCCTGCGACTTTTTCCTATTCCCGAAACTGAAGAGACCAATGAAAGGAAAGCGTTTTGCCACAATTGATGAGATAAAGTCAGAATCGAAGAACGAGCTGATGGCCATACCGAAAAGTGCATTCCAGAAGTGCTTCGACGATTGGAAGAAGCGCTGGTATAAGTGCATTTATCTGAGGGGGATTACTTTTAAGGGGGGAAAATGGATATTGATGAATAAATAAATACTTTTCGAAAAAATTCAAAATTCACCTTTTCTTTTGAACACACCTCATGAATATGCCATGAAAAAAAATCAATTTTCTTAATTTTTGAGGAAACTTAGAAAATAATTTGCGGGTTTATCGTATTTTAAAAAAATTTATCATATTTGCTATATAAATACGTTCCAACTAAAAATATGAAAACAAAATATTTAAAAAAAAAAAGTTTTTTCTGGTCGATATTTTAAATTATGTACTACAAATTTGTGTTCCAACGTAAATTGGTCGTTTTTTTATTTAATTTAAAGTCCACCATAATACTTATTTTAATATTTAAAAAAAAATTATTTTATATTTTTGAAGTAGACAGGGTAAAACATTTTTATTTCGTAATGTAAAACAAAAATAAATTAATTACTTCTCATCCGTACTAGATATTTACTATACTTTTTGATGAGAAAAAAATATCATTAGGTTTAGGTGAGTATTTTGACCTCAAATCCAAAATTAAATTTTGTATGAAACAAGCCGCGCAGCCGTTCCTCTTAAGTAATTTGCATGTATTTACAAATGAAATGTTACTGGTGTTTATCGTGTTTCTTTTACTGGTGTTTTGGGTGTAATGGAAACACTTTTTGACACTCATTTGTGCAATTCTATTTGAGACAGCAGACAACCTCACGTGACGCGTCTAATACTAAATCAAAGTATGGCAATTACCGTATCTTTTGCTTGCCACTTTTTGAGCTCTATAACGTGTCTATTATTGTAATATTCTTGGTCGGCACACTAATATCACTGATTGCGCTTGTTTCAGTTAAAGCAAGATCACGTTCTTGAAAATGAAGAGTTGATAAACTTGAAGAGAGTCCGTGAGGCTCTCGAAGAGGAATCCGTTGTCATCAAAAACGAAAGAAGTGATCTGCGGCTCATAATATCTGAAGAAAAGTCCAGAAATACCCATCTGGATACTCAGAAAAAGACATTACAGGCACTGTTGGACACTTCTAATAAGAAAATGGTATTTATAGCTTGTCAATAAAATGTAGACATTTAATAAAGTGGAACTAGAATTTTTCATTACTATGGCACCTTGTCTTTGAAATTTGTTCCTCATGTTAAAATTTTTACACATTCGAGTACAGTTCTTTTTAAAGAAACAAGGAGAAACAACATAACTCGATTTTTTTAAATTATAATTGTGAATTTGATTGTTTTTTTTAAAAAAAATTTTATGTACCATCTAATTTCATGGTTATTTTGATATATAAATTTCAGAAATACTAAAAAAATCACCTTTCCATGTAATTATCTTCCTTGCAAAGCTTTAAATAATAAAAAAAAGTTTTAATATAAAATTGTCTTAGAATATGATATAGAATCATCTCCTTTCGGAAAATACCACCTGAAGACTGTTTGGTTAAAGTAAAAAATATGCACTTGGACCATTGTCCCTTTTTTCATTTTCCTATGAGCTATCTTGGTGTTGTCATTTAAAACCTTTTAAATGATCGCAGCGCTCTAAATTTATGCCTACTGTTAAATGCTGAACTGTATAATAATATATCATCCCTGAGAGAAACCTAGCGCATTTTGGGATCACATAGCGTGCGGCAATGTCTTATAATTTAATTTGATTCTTCCAAGAGACCCCTTATGTAATTACTTAAACTGGGGGTCTGTCCCTGCACTAAGCACAGTACCTACACTGTTGATGTGACTTCATTTTTTATATACTTTATTTATTTATTTTTTAATTATTCTTAAAAACTATTTTGTCTGCCTAGGAATCGCTGCAATCGGAATTTGACCAATTCAAGCAACAATCTGAGGAGAAACAGAACGATCAGAAGAGATTCTATCAAAAGCAAGTGGAAAACATTGTGATTACTAAACTGAATGAGTTTCAGAATCAACTCAATGCGGCTGAGAGTTTAATGGAAAATGAGATGCAGAATAAGCAGAGAGAAATAGCTGTGCAGTTTGCCAAACAGTTGCATAAAGTAGAACAACAGTTAGTATTTTTATTGTGGATAATTTTTATTTTATGAAAGATAAGTCCACGTTGAACGGTTACAATAATTGAGTATCTTAATATCAAAAACGACCATTTAAGGTGAACAGCTGCGGTGCCTGTTTCATACAAAACTGAATTTTGGATTGGAGGCCAAAATATCCATCCAAACGGAATGATCTATTTTTTTTAATTAAAGGTTTAGTAAATATCTAGTACGGATGAGAAGTATTTTATTTATTTTTGTTTTAATTTTTTAAGCATGTGCCATGAAAAAAAATCAATTTTCATAATTTTAGAGGCAGCTTAGAAAATTATTTGCGGGTTTATTGTACTTTTTAAAAAAATATATCACATTTGCTATGTAAGTATGATTGCATGAGTAAAAATATAAAAATAAAACATTTAAAAAAAAAAACAGTTTTTCGGGTCGATATTTTAAATTCTGTATGGCAAATTTGTGTTCCACCGTAAATTAGTCCACCATAATGCTTATTTTAAATTTTTTTAAATAAAATTAATTTTATATTTCATTATATTTTCAAAGCAGATGGGTTAAAACTTTTTTTTTAAATCACCGTTAGCCCTAAATAATTATTAAAGATGCCTCTAAAATCGCGAAAAATTAACTCCTTTAATGGCCGATATTTCATAAGGTAAAACAAAAATAAATAAAATACTTATCATCCGTACTAAATATTTACTAAACTTTTAAATAAAAAAATAGATCATTCAATTTGGGTGGGTATTTTGGCCTCCAAGCCAAAATTCAGTTTTGTATGAAACAGGCACTGCAGCCGTTCTCCTTAAGCTGTTAATTTGAGGGCAACTGCGTTCGCTGTGATATTTGGGTGCGCTGGTTCATAAAATTTCGTTATCACAACATAAATAATTACAATTGACTTGCTAAAAAATGCGGGGTAAAAATAGGAAGGGTCAAGATGGGATCCAAAGACTTACCCCTGATCCTTATTTCTTCACAAGCTTCTTCTTTGGTCGATGTACTGGAGCACATAAATAATCAATAGTTCAACATAAAAAACAGAGACAATATTACAATTGGGTAGGTTTTTATTAAGATGCATATTATTGTGCAAATCAACTATAACGCTATCCAAGTTGAACCGTAACCGGCCCAACCAATGTTTTCATTCAAGTTTAGAAAAAAATGTAAATCGTCGTTAGGTACATTTTGATATTGAGGTACTCAACTATCACAACACGTTTTGGTAACTGACTGAAAACGTCATAGTGTAAATAAATTAATTTTATTTTCAGGCATAAGTTGGAAGTTGGAATCATTGAAGAGAAACACTTGGAAGAAATAAAGCTGTACAGAATTCAGTTAGCTCAATTGAGTCAGACAATTCAACAATTAGAGGTACATAAACAGATACTTTAATAGTGCACAACTGCTGACCCTGTACAAATCGCAAGTGCGCCTCTCTAGAATTTGGTAGTCACCTCTGGTCAGGAGCCCCAAAATATCTGAAAAACCCTTGACTCTGCGGAAATGGGCGGTCCGTTTGATAGATTCCCCTATCTTAACAAACGGATTGCAATCTTTGGAGTACAGACGTCAGGCGGGAATGCTCCTTGTTCTACCGGTATTTTGATGGAAGATGCTCTGAGGAACTAGCATCATTGATCCTTTCGGCACCGGTGCACAGTCGGAAAACATGCCAAACGTGTGCCCAACTTTTGTACACGGTTGATATTTGTCACATGAGAACGGGTCACTTCCATGACTTGTTCTTGCGTTCAACAGCTCGGCTGTTGCTCGGCTCGGTTGCCGGCCTCTGTGTTTCCTCCCTCCTGCAACATGGGTCTCTTCAAGACCCAGGTTCACTCCTTCGTATCCTCTAAAAGACTCCACACACCATCCCCAAAGATGACATAGGCCTTGAGGGAAATTATTTCCCTCAGGACCTCCTGCGTGGAATTATTGTAAAAAAAAAAAAATTATATTAATAACATAGCATTTATATAGCACAGTTTTGTGTTATTTTAATTCAAGTGCGCTTTGCTATGATAAACTTAAAAATAATTATTAACTAATTCCATTCAGTGGTATTCCTACAGTGCTCTTTTCATATTCTATTTATACATTCTTAACATATTACATACATTCTTACTTATATATAATGACAACAATGACGGTGATGATATTAACATTAATCTCAAATGAAACATGAAACAGAAAAAGACACAGAAAATACAAAGGGTATTAGTCACATTTGGGAATTGAACCGGTAAGACAAAGGTTCTGGGGTCGATTTCCAGATGCGACTGATACTTTTTATTTTCTGTTTCATGTTTCACTTGAGATTTTTGTTAATATTATCTTCTTCAATAATTAAATACTATTTTTGTTTCCCATCTTTGAGAATGGGTTAAATTTTAGCAAAAATAATAGACAATAATTGTTTTGTACATGTATTTACTTTTTTAGGAAAAACTTTCATCATATAAAAATCGTAGGGGGCTTATTGCTGCCCAATTGCACAGTGTCATGGAAAATCAATGGCAGCAAGCACTTAAAATTATAACCAATGGAGCCCCTTCCTCTGAGAATCATCATTTACAGGGAGATACAGGTCAGTACGAAATGTGCAGTCTAAAAAATAATAATAATACCAGCAATGCAAAACTGGTCAAATTATAACCAATGGAGCCCTTCCTCTGAGAATCATCATTTACAGGGAGATACAGGTCAGTACGAAGTGTGCAGTCTAAAAAATAATAATAATACCAGCAAATGCAAAACTGGTCAATTTCAATTTGCAGTAATCATTGAAAATCATGGAATAATATTAATTTAAGAAATAAGTATTTATATAATAACATTCAATAATTAATAATGCCCTATTTTAGAATCACAGGTCTCAGTCGGGTTTCAGCAAATACCACCCAGCAGGAATCCGAGACTCCCTGATGCAAATTCAATGAACCCATTTTGCGGCACAAGGTCTAATATCGCTTACAGTAACCCAAATCAAGCACCGAATGCTAACTATGAACATCTACAGAAACCCATTAAAGCCCAGACAAATAGAGAACTGTCTTCCACAAAAATCCAATCAGTTGGAGCGGTTCCACTAAGCGAAGATGACATTCAACGTTATGTGAAATTGGTGAGTGTTAAATTGATGAAAATTAACATCTCTAAAGATTAAGATATCTAGTATTATAAAGGTCTCTTTGGTGGCGGTTTATATCTTTCTCTCATTTGGGCTAATAGAATTTAGATAAAATTAAAAAAAAATGATAAAATTGGGTAAATATTTCCTGTTGAGACTCATTGAAAAAAAAAAGAAAAATATTCTAAGATTCATAAAAATAAAATTTTAAAAAAACATTTCCACGTGTGGAAATATAAAAAAAATATATACTTAATTTTAATTCCTTTAAATAAAAATGCGTAAATATTGAGGGAGAGTTGACGCCAACATGTTCAATTTTTATAATGTGACATTAGACAACAGTTACGTATGTAACTGTAAAAAGTGCCAACTGTAAATATTAAATATTCTAAATATGTTGTTGGGTTCTTAGTTTGGGTTTTTTAATAAAGAAAATATGCAATCTAAGAACCTAACAGCCTCTTTTTAAAAATCCATTTTATGCAGTTACAACTTCTGATAAATGTCATATCATATTAACAACATTAAAGATGGTGTAAATTCTCCTTCAATATTTATGCGTTTTATTTAAATAAAATAAAAAATTAATTGCACAATTTTGTATTTCAAAAAATGTGAAAATATTTCATTTAATTTTGTTAAATCTAAAATTGTTTTGATTAATTTCTTTTTATTTGTCTTGCAGCTTCTTCAAAAAACCCCCGGTGTAAGTGATATAAACCCTAATGGAGAAAAGGAAGTGAAATCCCAGCAAGTTGAACATCAAAACTCTTTCAAGCAGACTGAAGATGATGAATATCCAACAAGCGATAGAAATAATGATCCACATGATAGAAAACCAGACAGAAATTCCCACATCAAACCTCCTTGGAAATAATTTTTATAATTTATATATTTTTATAAGTTTAATGTTTCAAAGAGCCAATCATATTGGATTACGTCAAAAAGGGATCGAAATGACAATCTATTCTCCTTCAACGGAAGCAATCTTCCCAATATGCCTTCCATTGATATGCTTGGTGTAACTTTAAGTGACCAGCTCAGGCACGAGGGCTCCATCGAAGCCGGAGCCAAGTTAACCTCTCAGAAGTTGGGGGTGCTGTACAGGGCCTGTAGATACTTTAATAGCACACAACTGCTGACCCTGTACAAATTGCAAGTAGGCCCCACTGTTGAATTTTGTAGCTGCCTCTGGTCTGGAGCCCCAAAATACCGGAAAAAATCCCTTGACTGCAGAAACAGGCAGTCCGTTTGATAGATTCCAAATGGATTGCAATCTTTAGAGGACAGGCGTCAGATGGGAATTCTGTCCTTGTTCTACCGGTATTTCATTAGAAGATGCTCTGGGGGACTAACATCATTGATCCTTTTGACACGAGTGCATAGTCGGGAAATACGCCAAACACTTGTACACGGTTGGCATTTGTCACTTGACAATGGGTAATTTTTTACGACTCGTTCTCGAGTTCAACAGCTCGGCTTAGAATAATTTTCCGGCTTCTGTGTTTCCTCCTTCCTACAACATGTTTACTCCTTCCTCCTCAAAAAGACCCTCCACACAGCATCCTCAAAGATGACATAGACCCTCTGGGAAATTATTTTTCTCAGGTTCTCCTGTGTATATATATGTATCTTACATTCATTACTTCTCCTTCCCTTTGTCCAACTCGGGTCAGGGACCCATCGCATTGACAAGGCGCCTCCGGGCGTCCCTGTCCTATGCTACGTCAACATCATCCTTCCATAGTTGGTCCAGCTTCTCCTCGCACAGTCCTCTAGAGTTGCTTATAGAACTCAGAATTTTCTGGCATCCTCAATTCCGGCTAAACTGGCGATGTTCCATGTGCCGATCCATTGGCCATGGTGCCTTTCTCCGACCTATAAAAGTTTGTGGCAAGCAAACTCTTTCTGCATGAATTTGCGCTGTCATTTATTTTGACGTAAACTTTGTCAATGGGAGTGACTGACAATAACCGCCTACCCACGGCTGGGTGCGCACGTAAAAATATAAAGAAAGAAAAATATATTGTTTTGTTAAGTTTAATAGATCTAACATGAAATTATCAATCATTATACATTATTTATGACTAATGGATTAATAAAGTACGTACTTTATCCCATAATGCGTATTATGGTTTCGAATTACGCAAATAAATTGGCTTGGATTGTGTAAATACCTAATAATGTATTGTAGGAATAAAGAATATCAGACAATAATCTCCAAACCAAATTTCAGAGATTCTTGCGAATTGATTTGCTGTGATCACATTAAAGCATTTTATTAATTTAATATTGTTAATATTATATTAACAAGTTCTAATAAAAGTACAAATATTAAGCTAAGCTTTAACTTTAAGTGCGCAGAAATTATCCATCAGATATATGAAATTTGTATACGTCGAACGCCGGCACATCCGATCTGCAAAGTCAAATAATCATTTCTCTGAATATAAGTAGCTATTCTGGGGAAACTACTTATGATAGATATATACAATTTTTATAAATATATTAACACATTATTTGGTAAGACGGTACAATTTACAAAAACATCATTTTGCAAAAAACATGTAAGTTATTATGAAAATAGACTTGAGTCACGCTCAAATTTACCCTCGGCATACTACGGAAGTTTTAGACCCCAGGCGCTCAGCGTTCCAAAGGTTTAATAATGTTTATGGACTTGTTTTTATGTTTGTTATTGTAACTTGTGCTTGTGAATTTAATTTTAAATTGAATGCAAACTATTTTTGATACTTGTATTATTATTACACTTGAGTGCCTAAATAAATACACATCAAAGTTTACCATATTTTTATTTTTATTTTAAAGCATGTTAACCAATTATGGCATCCCCAATTGGGGTATGTTGTAAAGCTGAAGCGGATGTGGAGGTGAAGGAGATGAGAAAGAGGAAGGTGGAGAAGTTCCGGGCTATTCAGATCAGGGGGCCAAGTCTGTATCTTTTGCGTTAGCTAACGCAAGTTAAATCGGCCACAAACAACACAGTTTGGTAGTCCGTATTGCGCTAACAAGTTATCTTTGCGTTTACATTAAGAGACTAATTCGTAATGCAAACACAAGAGACGACGCTGCGTTTATGAAAATGTTAAAATGTGTTTATGTTTGATTTAACTTGCATTAGCTGACGCAAAAGATACAAACTTGGCTTCCTGGTCACCAAACACGGCTAAAGCTATTTCACGCAACGTTTAGATTCTGAATGGTGGTCTTTCACCAGGGCGATACTGAGAGTATCTACCACTCTGGGACAGTATTATTGACTACCCGGTTTCACCTAAATCTTAGCACTTTTTTTTCTCATTAAAAAATTAATTGAAAAGTATGGAACACACTATATCAGTAACTCTTGATGAAAATGACATGGTGAGCTAAAAGCACTTGCGTTGACCTAGAAATTCTAAACAAAAAAAAAGCAATTTTATGATGCAAGAAAGAGTTTAGCTGCATCATACAATCAGGTTACAATTTTATATTATGAAAAAGGCAGTTCATCACATCAAACTCAACACTTTGTATACATGAAACGGAGATTACAGTCCTTAGTATTTTATGCATATACAGTGGGAGACTGTGATCTATCTCTGTTTTGCGTTTTTGCGGGAACAGCAGAAGACGCGTTTAACAGTCTTTTCTCTGCAATTTTTGGATTAACATAATTTATTTAATTTGATTACGCGAGATCAAATTTCCGCGCTAATTTAGTAACCTGATATGCCCGGCTCCCGTGAATCAATTCCACCCGCATACAAAGTGTTAATATTATAGTAGTAAGAACCTGTTTTCACTTGTCGTGTGTCGTGATGATAAAAAATCGTCTACCCTACTGGCTGAAGAGTTTGTATGGAACTGTTTTATGCAGATACATATGACACAATAAAAGTCATCCACAACACGTTTTGTTGGCTGGATTGCCAGCACGGAGCACCTGACTAAAAAACCTGTTGTGACTCGCTTGCTCATAGGTTTGTATGGAGTTGTTCACACTTGTCGGTCAACATGCGCCCCGCTCCTCCGCCCCCAGGTCCCGCCCGCTTTCTAAGGCGCAGGGAGCGTGGTCGTTATTGTTTGTAAATTGCTTTTACTTGTGAACGTTATTTTGATAATTATTACTCAAATTTATAAGTAATATCGAGAAGTTAAAGAATTGTGCTTTTGAATAAAACTTCGGAACTTTATAAAAAATAATACATACCTTGAAGATATCGGCTTGGCTAGTAATTTGCTTTTTATTAATACCCGATTTTAAAAAATTAGAAGAAAAACAACTGAAGCGCTTGATACTGATTTTTAAGCATAGTGGGAACGGGGCCTGAAGATCAAACATATTGGAATTATAAATAAAACTCCCCATTTTTAAAATACAGAATATAATATTTTTATTATTTATCATTAATTCATCATGCTTCAAGTATGTACGAGTATGTAATTATTTAGGCAAATTTACTTTCAAACATGCCATCTAATAGCCTACAGTTATACCACTATTGATAGTAATAAGTTCCAACCTTAATGCCTGTGGTATATATATATATATATTGTATTTCATTTCATTAAATAAGGCAGATTTGTTATTCAAATTCTAATTGATAAACAACTACGGATATAATTTATTGTGGATTCCGTCTGCATATAAAAATCAAAACAATAATTTTTGATGCGTAAGCTCCAGACATTAAATAATTTGAAAATACAGTGAAACTCTCTTAAGAAGTTTTCCAGGGGATCAGAAAATAAAACTTCTTAACCTTATATGTGGGATAAATTGGGTCATTTTTCAAATCCAGTCTTCAAGGGACCGAAAGAAACAAACTTCTTAAGCATGAAAACTTTTTATGTGGGAACTTCACTGTATACTTCACCGTATATTGTTTAATTTTAACATGGCTGAATCGGAACCTTCTCTCAAAATAAAATATTAATGGCGGAAGCTTCGCTACCGAAACATGTTGATATTTATATATTAAATAGTGGTTTATACAAAAAATTTCTTGTTCATTTTATTGAAAATGACACAAGAAAGTGATTTAACATTTATTTAAGAAGCAAAATATTAATGTTTCTTTATTTGTTCTTCATCATTTTATTGAGACATTATTTAAGTAGTATTGTCACATATACATGGATGGCTTAAAGCAAAGATATTGTATCTCCAATGTTTGGTGAAAATAAGTTATGAACTAGACTCCACCGAGGAGAACCCAAATTTGTATTTTTAATAATATGGCATTTATAACTCACCATTCCAAAGATGTTTTACATTAGTGGTGGGCGAACCGGATCGGTTTAGTGAGCCGGATCACTAAATCAGTTCTCTGTAGTGTACCGGTTCGGTGATCCGGCTCGATTGAACGACGGTTTGCGTCCCCCCGCACCATGCCCTCTCCCTCGCTCCCTCGGCCCTCCTAAAGACGTCCTTAAGATACTCTTACACAATACTTTTTTCGTCCAGTTTTCATGTGGATTGTCTTTACAGAGAACTGATTTAGTGATCCGGCTCACTAAACCGAACCGTTTCGCCCACCACTAGTTAAAATATCACTCGTTATAATCAATTTTTTCAAGAGATTCACATTTTTAACTTCGTTTATCTTGAAATAAAGGCTTATGAAGATACAGCATTTTGGTTTTAAGCCATTGCCAACAATTACATTTATGAAATAAGAAGTAAGCCATTTTTATTGGTTTCATTGAATTTCGCATTTTTGAAAAAATTTCTTTTTCTAGATTGACTCGAGTCCTTTGAGTTCTTATACACAATGATTAGTGAATCTACTTGCTAGATCATAAATAACTTATTAATTTGTGCCAAAAAATAGTACAAAACACTATTATACAAGCAAACATACTGGAGTTCAAACAAACAAAAATATCATTTAGTATAACGGTGAGCCGTCTGTGGAAAAAATTTTTGCATCATCTATTATATTTTTTTATTTGAAAGCCATCCAATAAAAATAGTGAAAAATAAGAGTATTTTCACAATAATAATGTTGAGCAAACTTTCAAGTTTTTCAAATATGTTGGTCCTAAGAAATTCGTAAACTATTTTAATAAATTTCAATATTTTCTCTTATTCCTGTAAATTTTTTACCTTTTTATCCAAATCATTACCCAACCTTCGTTTGTTGTGCCCATAATGTTAAAATTAACATGTGTGAACCAGGCTTTATGTGTCGAGTCTACTGACGTAAGAATTAATAGACTTGCCTTAAATACGATTTCGACTTCTTCCTCTTGCGCGTTGCGGGCATCTCTATGTATTATTTGCTCTGTGATCGAGTCTGACAAAATCCTAAAATAAATAGGTACATATAATGATGTCTGAAAGTGCGATTTGTGCATTTATTTAAAATCCTGTCACGTAACAAGGCATAATTTACTAGACGATTAATTTTATTAGAAATATGGGTTACATTGAGAGGCCATTATTAAGAGCAGGATGAGCGTTCTAACATTCAGACAGAGGAAAATATATTATGTAATGAACTGTAACCACGAATTAGCTCAATTTATTTGGATACTATTAATGAGCTAATAAAGTAAATGCAGAGGTACTAAAATGATCATAATGTTTTAATGGTAGCCAAAATTAACTTATTTCATTAAGAAAATATGTTTCAAAAATAAATGCAACATTCGCAACAGTGTACTAATCATAACTAAACTTGATGAAATAATCATATTTATGAACATAGGTTCTTATGATATTTTAACATATGTATCTACAAACATTTTATAATTAATTTTGGAGCATGAAATAATTAATATCACTACAAAAAATAATCCATGTGTATTTTAGAGGAATCTCAAAAGTATTATGATAATCGTCAACATTTTTACATATTTTCAGGTTGAACCTGATACTTTATAATTTTTTATTATATACATACCTCAAAAAATATTCATTTATCGATTTAAAATACAAATTTTAATAGACAATAGAAAAAAAAAATGGTAACTATATTTTTCGTAAATCTATTTTCACATTAGTATTGCATTATTATAGAAAAAAAGGGAAATGTTTTTTATTGATCTGGGATACCTAATGTTTTTGATAGTAGTGCTAATTACGAGAAATCAATTTTGGCACTTGCAATTTTTTTAGTTTTTACAGACATAACACATTAACTTGCTTCAATAGATTATCTAATTTAAAAAAAAAAATTGGGTGGACACGGTTAAATATGTGCTTGTAATAAAAAGTGATGTACGTACTTTGAATATAAATATATTCTGGTGTTTGTTTCATAAGTGTGTAATTTGTGATTTACTTACAATTTTTACTCATCAAACCTTCATTAACAAGAAAAGTGGAATTTCTGACAATAACAATATGAGGTGTAAAGAAATAAAGGTGGCGGTTAACAATTGAACCAATCAGAATGTGAGTAATGGTATTTTTCAAAATGGCGGTTTCAAACAAATTTCACTTGAAAAATATGAGTTTAAAAAAAAAAATGGCAGTGCCATATCATATTTAAAACAAAACAGGTACTGATAAAAAGTTTGTAACAAAAAAAGGGTGCTACAATTATAAAAAAAAACAGATATATAAGAAAATAAATCATGCAAAGTAATAAAATTGTTTCAACTCGTTGATGAACAATTTGATAAACAGGTTTAAATTAAAACTTTTTTTGTTTTTTTACCCACAGTGTTGTCAGACACTGTCGCCGATGTTTCCATATGCCTCAATATATGTATTTATCTTCTTCACCTGCAGTAAATATGGCATGGTGCACAAATGCATGAAATCACGATAAAATATTTCAATGTACAACACTAAAATATTTTGGAAAAAATAGCACGGCGTTGCGAAATTCACTTGATCTATCAATAATTTATATGAAAATACATTCACAGACTATATATAATAATTACATACAATTACATTATAATATGCCACACAAAATAGTAAATATGAATAATATCTAAAAGCACCAAATCCTCAAATAGGTTTTTTTTACCAAAAAATAAATAACATCTACATATATCGCAATAAATACCTACATGAAATTTGCATTTGACCAATAACAAATTTTGACAAATATTGAATTGATAGCGTAGTACATATATTATATCATTGAAGAAGATAATATTAACAAATCTCAAATGAAACAGAAAAAGACACATCTTATCTTGTCAAACGGATTGCAATCTTTGGAGCACAGACGTCAGGTGGGAATGCTGTCCTTGTTCTACCAGTATTTCAATGGAAGATGCTTTGAGGTACTAGCGTCATTGATCCCCTCGGCACCTGTGCACATTCGGGAGACACGCTAAACGCGTACCCAACATTTGTAAGCAGTTTGTAACGGTTGCACTTTCTACCCCGTTATCAGCACTCAGGCCATTGATTACAGGATCACTCGGATTGCTACAACAATAATCCTTGTCAGTTTATCTTAGAGATTGACACACATTCTGAGATGAGATTTAATTAATCTCAACAAATGTCAAATTCACAGTGTCTTATAATATTTAATAAATTAATATATTTACTTGATGCTCTTTTTATTTATAAGACTTCAGAGGAAATAAGAATCAAGGTTATACTGGCGACCCATGTGGTTAATCAGTGTTGGTGTAGTATTTAGAATTTTTTTTGCGAGTTTGTGACAATAACTACTTTCACCATTTCGTCGATGGAAGCCAAACTGCTTGTTTTGTGATCCGTAAGGAGGGAACCATATTTTAAATATAATTTATTAACATGTCTCTGGTCACCATTGATTCCGGTAATTTTTTGACGTTTATATTTCGTAATGTTTCAGCACGCTAGTGTTACAGATTGCGGTGGTTTTGTTATTTGTCACATTAGAACGGGTCGCTTCTACGACTCGTTCTTGTGTTCAACAGGTCGGCTGTGAAATGATTTGCCGGCTTGTGTTTCCTTCCTCCTACAACGTGGATCTCTTCAAGACCCAGGTTCACTCCTTCCTATCCTCTAAAAGACCCTCCACACATAATTCCCAAAGATGACATAGGCCCCGAGGGAAATTATTTCCCTCAGGGCCTCCTATGTGGAGTAACTGTAAAAAAAAGACATAAAATAAAAAGATATCAGTCGCATCTGGGAATCGAATCCAGGACCTCTGTCTTACCGGGACAACGCTCTAACCACTGAGATAATGAGACCTCATTATTTTACATCATTTTTATCGATATCATACATCAATTTTAAGACTTACTAATATTATCCCAAATTAATTCACATATAATTCTTTCCCGTTTCATATTTCATATCAGATTTATTAATATGCATTATCTTCTTCAATGATAAAATATTACAATGAGGTCTACAAAGCTTCAATAAGTTATTCTAACAAATTGAATAATAAATTTTATATTTCGAATTGCCAAAATATTATGTATTTACAGAAATGCTACCGACAAAAATGGAGGAACCTCGATTCTACAATATTAATATGTAAATATTTTTTCCATGATAATATTAAAAATCGAGTATTCACATAATAAAAAAGGGTGCATTAATTAATGGTTTCTGAGAATCTTTGCCTAAAGAATATTTATGTATTTGAAAAACCTCTCTTTGATGAAAATTAAGTAAAAAATATAAACAACTAAACCTAATAATTATGTACAATGAATAGATAATGATGTATGTTTGTAATTCTCTTACCAATAATTTAAACTATCATTTTTACCAAATTCATATATTTTGGCCCCATTTAATAGCAAATTTGAATGACAATGGGTCATTCTTAAAATGAGTCAAAAAGTTTTGCCTATGGTTAATAGTTTAGTATTTTTAATGAAGTGATTTCTATTTCGTCAAACAAGCGTTCATATTGATTGATAAGTAACCTTTGCATGGAATTTTGGAAGTAAAATTTTGTAAACGGACTGTGAGGAGCCTAATATGTGTTGGTTTAAAAAAATAAAATGAGTCAATAAATAATGTAGAAAAGTTAACAAAATATTTGAATAAGTATTGAGATTGCAAAAGGAAAGAAGAGAAAAGTTAGACTAGGGCGGATGCAGGTAAAGAACTATGTTTGGGTTTTGTCTTGTTAACGAACACTTTGATGCAGCCGTTGAAGTCAGCACTGACTAGCACATGGCCGCCACAACCTTTGGTATGTTGTTCCACAACTGGGTCCTCCACCTAAAACACACAGTAATTAATTGATTTGCACACTGATTCCATAGTAATATTGTGTTCACCCTAAAACAGGCATCCAAGTGCCAATAAGGCTGCTCTCTGACGTTCCGGTGAGGAACGAACATTTCACTCGTTACTGCAGACACTGCACAGAAAACTCAAGTTTGCTAAAGTAAGGTAACGATTTGCAACGCAGTCCATTGTGGGACTTTTCTGCGCAGTGTCTCCAGTAGCGAGCGAAAAGTTCCTTCCTCACCGGACCGTCAGAGAGCAGCCTATTTGTTATTTATGGGTTATGTTAAGAAATGACCCCTTCAAACTTGAGGTTTACCGCGTTAGGATTGTACAGGGTTCAATGGATATATATCAATGATATTACCGCATTTCTCCCCGTTTAATTTTACTGGGTTTCCCCAGGCACCATCAAGTTACATTGTTTTATGTTTGGAATTCATTTTCAAAATACATTGCCCTTGGTATGTTGGAAATCTCTGACCATCGATGACAACTGATGGTCATTAGAAAAAAAAGCAACTTCGTTTCACTTCGTGAGCAATTATTAACTGCTCATGCAGCAACAGCAACTCTAGAGAGGTACTTTTGGTTCTTATTTAAACTGTATTCTTAACTTCTACGAGGGCTGTTTGTAAAATAAGGTCTCCAAGGTGCTGTGTTCGCGAGGAACGATTTTACGCGTGAATCTCCCACTCCAAATCCCCACCATGCTGCACTCTCTGCGACGCTTAGTCTCGGCATGGCAGCCCTTCACAATGGAACTTCAACTCACCGCAACTGCATGGTGTGAATTACACTCTGTAATTCGTTTGTGTGCAAAGAACACAACTCCGGTAGACATTCATTCACAGCTACGTGAAGTGTACAGAGAACAGTGTATGAGCGTGAAAAACGAGCGCAAATGGTGCAGAAAATTTAAAAATGATGAAAAGCATGCCGGATGGCAAAGTGATGGAGAGCGTGTTTTAGGACAGGTAGGGGTTATCATTGTGCGAGTTCATGCCTACCGGCACAACAATAAATGCTGATCGCTACTGTCAGACTTTGAAGAACCTTCGCCGTGCAATTCAAAACAAAGGGGGCATGTTGACAAAGAGAATGCGTTTGCATCATGATAACGCTTGTCCCCACACCGCCCGTGCAACAACTGCTCTCATCACCTGATTTGGACGGAATACTGTCACACACCCCCCCTACAGCCCGGACATAGCCCCAAGTGACTATCATCTTTTCCCTAAATTGAAGAATCACCTAGGTGGAATGTATTTCAGTACCAATAAAGAGCTGAAAGAAGATGTCGTACGCTACTTGCGCGACGCGGCGGGAGAGTTCTATGACACAGGCATAAAAAAGATGATACACCGCAGGCAAAAATGCATCGATTGCAATAGTGATTATGTAGAAAAATAGGAAAAAGCCCAGCTTTCCAAAAAATGTATGTGTTAATGCAAATAAACGTGTTTTACCCTGTGAAAAATCATTGGAGACCTTATTTTATGGACAGCTCTCTATTTCCGTTTAGAAAATAAATACAGTGAAACCCGTATTTTACGTCCCCGAATTTAACGTTTTCCCGCCAATTACGTGTTATTATTTCAGTCCCGATGTATTTTAGCAAATTTATTACACGATTTTTACGTTTTTTTCCCGCAATTAACGTCGAAAATATTCAAAATGTGTGATTTACGCGCGCTTGACAATGAGTCGGCGCAGAAGACATATGTTTATCTGTCGTGCTGTGATTGGTCGGCCGTACGGCGCGAAATGCCGTGATTGGCTGTCCACTTTCAATTTTAGCTATCTGTGCCGTGATTGGACGCGCACATGACAATGCACCGGCGCAGTTGTCACATTTGTGGCGTTCAAAACGAAACTTTTAAATGTATATATACAATTGAAAAAGAATTAGAGAAAAAAAAAATTGAACAAACTAATCTACATGATTTTTTTAATAATATATGAAATATTTTTTCAATACAAAAAAATTCAACAAATATGATTTTTTAATAAAAAAAAATTTATGTTTTTTTTCAATACTCAACTAATCTACCTACATGATTTTTTTTTTATAAAAATAAAATATGTATTGTTTTTTCAACCAAAAAAATTAACAAAGATTATTTTAAAAAAAAAAGTTGTTTTTTTCATTTCCCCCGATTTACATTTTCCCTCCATTTAAGTTTTTTTTTTCAGTCCCTTGAAAAACGTAAAATAGGGGTTTTACTGTATTACTTTTTGATATATATATCGAATATTTTGAAATTTATATAAATATCATGATAGTTTCGAACCCTGCCATTGCATCCATAACTAATGAAAATATTTTGTATCTATGTAAGTTTTAGATTTTTTAATAGTTTTTCTAGTAAAATTATTTAAAAAAATATATAACCTTATCTGGATCAGTAGCAGTTTTAGTCCCCTTTGCAGCTTGTTCCCTTTCTTCAATCATCCTGATGATATTATCTGGGTTCGGCGCAAATACTGCACAAGTCACTACGGCATTGTGAGCTTTGATACCCTCCCAGAAGTCATTGCGATCTCTTCGCACAGAGCTGAACTTGGAGTAGTCATGATGGGTCTTCCAAATGTAGATACACTGATTCTCAGATCCACTGACTATGTATTTACCATCGTGACTAAAAGAGGCCTTTATCTGACTCGACACATTGACATAACCTTTATATTTGCAGGAAAGACTTAGATCTCTCAGATCATACAACCGTATTCTGCTGTCGTTTGACGTAACGAGAATCTTATCTTCTCCTGGCATTGGTTCGATGCCGCTGATTTTCCTTCCTGTTGAGTTCTTTCCTCTAGTCGATCTTACATCTATCTGCGTGTGATATTTCAGTTGGTCTGTTGTGTAGAATATGCAACGCCCGTCGTACGAACCAACCACGGCAAACTTTCCATTTTGACAGAAGTTTGCTGCGGTAATCAGCTTGGTTTGCCCGTCCACTTCATTCCATACTGCAACCTAAAAAGAATAATTTCATATAGGTAAATATAATGTCATGATCAAACAGCAGTTGGAGGACCTAAGTAGAATTATTAAAGACACATGCAGTTATTGGGAGTGGAAAACATCAATGTAAAGTGGACGAAGAAACACCTCGGTGCCAATGTCCCGCCTCGATAAGAGGAAGACTCAAATAACTGGGAAACCCTATTGTGGACATTGCCAAACTTTCAATGACAACCCTGGTGAACTCCATTACAGGGACTGGGCTGTTATTAAAGGAATAAGGTAAAAAAATAGTATAATATTGTATACTGCTAATACTTTTGGTTGTTCATCATAAAAATTTATAAATTTATTTTACTTTATTTTTTGTGACAACTCACAAGAGCGCCTGTATGTACAGAGCACATACAGGGGAATTATATCGCTACCCGGTAGGGCAACGTTGTGAGGCGGGTTAAGGAAGGGACTGTAGGAAGGGATTAGTTAATGTGGGCCTTGAGGAGTCCCAGACTAATGTAGGAGGAAAGACAGATGACGATAGCTCATTTCACATACGAGCCGATTTACACAAAAACGAGTCGGCGAAATGACCCATTCTATAATACATACGAGATTAACATTATTACAAGATCATAATCATTACATTAGGTGTTGAAGAGGGGGTGGGTGTGTGATTGAAGGGGGAAAGGAAAGAGTGGGGGGAGGAGAAAAAAGAATGGTGATTCCAAAACCGGTAGGAAAAATACTCAATTCGGTGTTATACTAAGTGATTTATTATTATTATTATTTTTTTTTAATATATTATACATAGCACAATGGGTCTATGACCTGACTGTCTCTGTAAGAGTAGTTATAGTAATGCCATAACCAGAGAGGTTAGAATAAGAAGTTAATATTCGTTAGATGACAAATTGACACTTATTTGTATAGTTCAAGTGGGATGTTCAAATATAATTCTTACCTTTTTATCTGGAATATTCCACAGTCTCAATTTACCGTCCAAGCTTCCAGAAAGGAAATACCTGTCATCTCTTGGGTGGAACACAATGGCAGTAACAAAGTCGATATGTTGGAAGCAGCACAGACACTCCTTTCTCGATATGTGCCACAGCCGCACAGTCTTGTCCATGGAACTGGACAAGACAAAGTAATTCTTTGACCAGGAGACGTCCAACAGATCCGAAGTGTGGCCGGTATAGGTGCAGAAGGGTCTGGGCATGAACGGAGTGTTGGGGGCATCGTTCTGGTTCATGGGATTGTTTGGATCCTCGGCAGAATGTACGGAGTGGTGAGACACCAATGACTCCTGGGAAGGAGTCGGTGATGCTTTCTGATCTGCATTGTATTTTGTGCGCATGTCCTAAAAAATATAAAAAAATGTTAAATCACAATAGTTATACATTCTGAATTTTTGTGTCATCGGTTCAACATCTAGTAACTTTAATTAAAACAAGATGTAGAAAATATTACTACTGTGAGTTTATTTTTACTGTAAATTATTTATAAGTACAACAACTGTATTTATTGTTAAAACATTAGATTTAATGTACAGAGCAAACAATGATTCACAACTAACCTGGAAGAACGAGTATGCATCTCGGACAACCCAGATTCTGAGCACTTTATCTTGTCCCGCTGTAGCTAACAACCTTCCACATTGAGAGAACTTCATGCACCACACTGGACCAACATGTTCACCAGAAAATTCCTGAAACATAAAGAAAATATTAAACAATATTACTGAAAAATATTTCAATTTATTATAAAGAGCTAAAAAATCGCCTATTAGATAGAAGTAGATACTTTCCATACCTGTAAAGGACTTCAGGGGTTGAAAATACATATAAAATAAAGTATACTAACTGCTGTCACTACGTAGAGATGTAGAACGCAGTTCCCGACCCAAAAGGAAGAAAGCAAAATATGTTTTACCTAAAATTTTTAGACCTACGCTACGAAAGGAACCTACTGAATATAAATTAACCATGAACGTTTTATGTAAGGTTTTATAGATCCTAAAAACTGCGATGGGATGTCCATGTGGAAAGTATTTCAGATCATGATCAAGTAAGTGCCCCAGGGAAAGGGACCCAGAGGCAGATTGAGGAAGAGGTGGTCTGACTGCGCCGAAGATTGGAGCAGGTGAGAAAGCCTGAGACCTAGGGACTGGAACCACATAGAAATTGATTTTACGCACCTGAACATGTCTGACGCAGCCATCAAAGTCATACGGTCCTTTGTGTGAGTTGGAAGCCTTCAATTTGATATTCTGTTCGCCCCTGACTTCGTCCACAATGTCCGCCACATCCTCCCTGTGCCGGGCGTGAGAAACTTCTTGAGCGATAGACTTGGCCTTGTCCATTGTCTTTTTGACGGTAGAACCCAGGAAACGTTTGAACCTGAATAATTTTTAATTTTTTTTATATGAATACCACACAAGGATCCTAGCTGCTCCCAACCGTCTGGAGCCAGTGAGACTATGACATCCCCAATTGGGGAATGTTGTGAGGCTGAAACTATTGAGGAGGGGAAGGAGAAGTGGGAGAGGAAGGTGGAGAAATTCCTGGCTATTCAGATCTGGTCACCAAACACGGCTATAAGCCATTTCAAGCAACGTTTCAATTCTGAATGGTGGTCTTTCTCTAGGGCAATACTGAGAGTATCTTCCACTCTGGAGCGTGTACAAATATACTATATATTATTTTAGATGAATTAATTGTGAAACAGCACAAATTAATTAAATAAAATTTACTTGCGCACGCCAGGATTTGAACCCGCGACCTTCGGATTCGTAGTCGAGAGCATTACCCCTCGACCATGGACGCCGTCCGAATGACAGTATGGAATAATCATTATCAGTACTTTATTCTGGATAAAGTCCGGAATCAGTGGGAATGTTGCATCTCCAATTTAGGGGAATGTTTTGAGGCTAAAAGAAGAAGGGAGGAAAAGGAATAGAAATGGGAAAGGCTGGGAAGTACCTGGCCATTCACCTAACATTCTGGTTACATACTAACATAGCTATAGCCATTTCAAATAATGTTGTGATTCTTAATCTTGTACTTTAGTATATTGGAACATCGAGCAAATACAAAACACAGATAAAGTTTTTTATTTAAACAGATTGACCACAGGTGTGCACAGCTTGTGTATATTGCCATGCAAATTAGTACCGGACGGTAAAACCAGTGTGTGTCCTCACGGTTAATTAGAATATTTTTTATTATTTTAGGGTTAGTTATGTAAAACTAAGAAAAATATAAAATTGATCAATAAAAGATAATAGAATCGGTATATTTTTTAACATAAAACTCACAACCTAGAATAATTATTAGCACCAAATAGCAGATGTTGACAACAACACAGATGGATCACTGCTAATGGGCCTTCCACACGACTGGTTTGCCCGATACCTAAAGCCACCGCATCGAAAGGTTCAACCAGCCTTAAGATGGTAGGCTTGACTTTGGGAAAGAACGACCGGATGGTCAAACCTTTTGACTTTAGTTAGTATCGGGCAAACCAGTCGTGTGGAAGGCCCATAAGCACTAGGTATTGTATACATAAAATATACTGCTCAATGGGGCATGGAACAATCTGCTCATGTTCGCTCAACTGATCTTTCAACATTCCTCTTTTGCAAAACTTAAACAAAGTAATTAACACATTGTTTGCCACGGATGAGTAAACACATTTTAAGCATGTGATAGCATATTTCGCAATTGTGTCTTATTTTTAATTTTTTTTAAATGGGTTTATCTCGATATAGGAGTTTCAAGGGTAAATAGGTATTATTGGCACAACGATACCATAAGAAAGGGTACAAACTTGGCAGTTTTTCTTCTAAGGCCTCCAGGAGGATGGTCCGCCCCCTCGGAGGCTGCCGCACCCCTGCCCACTCCCCCAGCTCCTTCTCCCACAGAGACACCGCAGGATCTACCAACACTCATGGTGTCATCATCAGATTCCCTGAAAACAAATCATAAAACATAAGCATGTTTCGTTTAGTTATCCCTTAACAGAGTGGTCAGCAAACTCATCAGTCACAGAGCCAAATATATCAACAAAACAACGATTGAGATTTCTTTTGAGAGCTAAATTTCTTAAACTTAAAACTGTATAGGTAGGTACACTGTCTATTAACTTAATAAACTTTAATTAAAGTTTTAAGTCTCAATCAAACCATAGAGAAACTGAATAAAACTTAATAATGATTAAATGCCATAAAAATAAATCATGACAATGACTGGCAAACACTTAACGCAAACAATGAATGGCCTTGCATCTCCTTGGAACGTTTGGGTAAGTCAGGTTTGTATGTTGTTGTTTTTAATTTTAGGCACGATTACAGGTTGTCATCAATGAAATGACTTTTCAATTTACTATTGATAAGGTTAATGCTTAAAAAATATTATTTGCATGAATATAATAGAGTGTCAAGACTTATTAACTCAAGTCAAGGTATATATTTTTTAAATTTCGGTTTGCCGACTGTCAAAATTGAATGCTCTGAATTCGAATATTTATTATATTTAACTCAAAAAACTAGTAATACATTGGAAGGATACATTCTTTATCAACATCTATCAATTAGAAGTATCTATTGATACATGCAGATGTCATTTAAAAAAAACACAAAACGCAGAGTAAACAATATATTTGTATTTAAAAAACGCTTTCATAAAAAATATCATAACTTTAATAAAATAGAGAATTCAATTACAAATGTAACAGAAATCATATAATACACATTTTAAAAAATGGTATCTAGAGCCTGATAAAAACATTTTTCAAATATTCAAAGACACTTACATTAGCGGTATCTTTTGGTAATCGATAGAAGCTTAGTCAAGGTAGCGACAAAATATTTTAGTTTTTCAAGGGAAGTTCAAAATAAATACATTTTAATTCGCAAAAATTACCTACCTAGAGGTACCCAAATTTCGTCAAGTGGTTATAAGATATGAAGACATAAATAAAATAAATTTCTTCACTGACAGAAGGTAGTAAGAAAGTACACCGAAATAAGATCCCTGAGGTGCATGTGTTAAAACCATAAGTGAGGAGGATACAAATATATACAAATAAGGAGTACTGAAAAAAATATTGGGCCAATTTTAGCCTAATATAAAAGAAAAAGAAAGAAATTCTTTTTTTACATTAATTCCAGACAGGAAGAAGCCCTGAGATTTTACATTTTCCGCAAAATGGTGTGATGGTCAGGCGGCTCACTAAGGCATCAACCCTCTCCCCGAGGACCAGTAAGAAATCAACATAAATTGAGTGCTGTAAGAATGTGTGATATGAAGAGAGATCCGTTCCATATATTTATATTGGCGCCCATAAATGTTCGATAGTTGGTGCTAGTGGGCCTGATGGAATACCTGCCCTGGTATTGCAGAGGTGTGCTGCAGAAATTGCTCCAGTTTTGACAAAGCTCTTTAAAATGTCCCTGAAATGTGGCTCTGTGCCCTCTGGTTGGAAAAAAGCGGTCATTCATCCTATACCTAAGAAAGGTGACCGCTCCAACACAAACAACTACCACCCCATACCATCAGTTCTGTCCAAGGTGATGGAACGTGTGATCAACGACAAACTGCTCACATACCTCAAGAAAAATAAAATCATTAACGACCGTCAGTACGGATTCCGGCGGAACCGCTCATGCGGTGATCTTCTAGCGAATGTGATGCATGTTTGGGGGCAGTGCCTGGAACATTATGGTGAGATTCAAACGGTCTCACTGGACATTTCTAAGGCCTCTGACCGGGTTTGGCACCGAGGACTTGTCAATAAACTGCCTTTTTACAGACTTCCCGTTTCCTTGTGTACGTGGATTGCCGACTTTTTGAGGGAGAGATCGATTCAGACGGTTGCTGATGGTTTCATCTCTTCCTTGCATTCAATAAATGCTGGCGTCCCACAAGGATCGGTTCTGTCTCCGACATTGTTTTTGTTGCACATCAATGACCTCTTGACATGTGCACCAATCCATTGTTACGCGGATGACAGTACAGTCTATGATTGCTTTTTGTTTGACAAGCCCCCAAAGGGCACACAAACTCCAACGGCTCGGAGGGCTTTGAAGCAGAGAATGGACGGTTACCTCGAGAGGGTCTCCTCTTGGGGTAAGAATAACCTCGTCGAATTTAATGTTTCAAAGACCCAATCATGTCAGATTACGTCTAAAAGGGATCGAAAAGACAATCTAGTCTCCTTTAATGGAAGCAATCTTCCCAACAAGCCCTCCATTGATATGCTTGGTGTAACCTTAAGAGACCAGCTCAGGTATGGGGGCTCCATCGAAGCCAGAGTAAAGTTAGCCTCTCAGAAGCTGGGCATATTGTACAGAGCCTGCAGATACTTTAATAGTACACAACTGCTGACCCTGTACAAATCGCAAGTGAGCCCCACTGTAGAATTTGGCAGCCACCTCTGGTAGGGAGGTCCAAAATATCTGAAAAAAACCCTTGACTCTGTGCAGAGAAACGGGCGGTCCGTTTGATAGATTTGCCTATCTTAACAAACGGGTTGCAATCTTTGGAGCAGGTGGGAATGCTGTCCTTGTTCTACCGGTATTTTAATGGAAGATGCTCCGAGGAACTAGCGTCATTGATCCCTTCGGCACCGGTGCATAGTCGGGAAACACGCAAAACGCGCGCCCAACATTTACACACGGTTGACATTTGTCACATGAGAATGGGTCGCTTCTACGATTCGTTCTTGTGTTCAACAGCTCGGCTGTGGAATAATCTGCCGGCCTCTGTATTTCCTCCATCCTATAACATGGGTCTCTTCAAGATCCAAGTTCACTCCGTCCTATCCTCTAAAAGACCCTCCACACACCATCCCCAAAGATGATATAGGCCTTGAGGGAAATTATTTCCCTCAGAGTCTCCTGTGTGGAGTTACTGTAAAAAAAAAAAACTTCTAATTTGAAAGAGAATTGGGCAGCCCATTAAAATCTTTGGGTGTGCGCACTCATATGTCTCCAAACTGATTAAACAGTCAGATAATCAAAAGTCTGTAGTCTGTGGCTACTCTTACAATTTCTACGCAATATATTATTGGCAATGGAGGTAATAGCGGACACAGGCAGACGTAAGTGCCTCGCACCATGAAGATAATTCTGTTACTAAAATAATAATGTTTATGTGTGACTTTTGTTAAATATTGTTTGTTTATATTAACATCGTTTTAAAACGACATTCAGCATTATTTAATAATAGTTAAAGCGTATTTATTGACCTGAATTCATTCTAAAAACTATAATTAAAAATATATCTTGTGGCAGTTTTAAAAAGAAATATTGTTTAGCACAATCAAAATATTAAATGTATCCCCTGGCAGTGTCGGCACACATACACTTTGACCAGAGACAGTCCTTTATCGGTGCAATTGGAGCAGTTCGCTCCGGGCGTCGACTTGTCAAGGTGCCAAAAATGACATTATACAAATCATCCAAATATTACTAATTACAGTAATTACTACTTAAGCGTCTGTTAATGCGCCCAATGCCTATACTGCCATCGTAAGTAAAAACACAGTATCTTCCTTGAGACTCCTAAGGAAGAGACTGTATTTTTACTTACCATGGCAGCATAAACATGCCTGTATATTAATTTTTAAAACCTCGTAAATACCGCGGAAAACACGAAATTAATATTAGCACCTCACACCAATCATCCAATCATCGTTCCATGCGTTTAAAAATATGTTAGGTGTATGCATCAGTGGCGTGCAGTCTATAAAGGCTGAAAAGCTGTGCCCACCCAAAGAAAAACGAACCATAAAAACAAATTTAAAGGTAATGAAAAAATTCGACAAATTTCTGATCAAAATGTATTTTTTCATGAATTTGATAAGAAATTTGTACGATCATTTATTCAGTTCACCACAACAATCAGTGGAAGTTGAATATAAAATGGTTATTTTCAAATATTCAATGCACAATTCATACTCGAACTTGAGAAACTACACATACGCCCTTTATGTCAGTTGCTTTTTAAGATCGCTATCAGAGATATTTATGTTCGTCAAGCTTCTCTATTCTAGAAACCCTGACAAGATAAGACGAGTGATACCATTACAAAAAAATACTGAAATACCGGACCATAGGCCATAGGGCAATGCACGCCACTGGTATGAACCTACCTATCTTTTGTTTTAATGAAATATTCCCAAGTGTGAGAAAATGAGACAGATGCAGAAAACACAGTGTAAAATGAGATAGCTGTAGGCACCATAATACTAAGCAACTTTTAATGTGAATACACGCAAAAATGAGATAGATACAGAACACCACAGTGCAAAATGAGATGACTATAGGTGGGCGATCCCGGGCGAAAGTTCTAATGAAAGAGTGAGGCTGAGCTATGAATTCATAGTGCCGTTTCATTCTTCCAGTGCAGTTGTAGGATGTTTTCTGGGCAAGGAATGTAACAACTAAATACAGATGGCGTTAGTTCTGTTTGCAGCTCGCGTACGCATCCCTCCATCATGTCGACAAATAGTATGGGTTCTGCAGATTTAGTAGGACTGTACTCCACAAGATTATTTCTGTAGAACTTCCTCCAAAATTCCACATCCTCGTCATAACTTCACTCACTCGATGTTATGCTAAATGTGAGGTGGTAAAACAGAAATCTGCAATACCGACAGTTTAATGGCTACAAATATACTGACATCACCAGACCCTTGTGCGAGTCCAAGTATCGAGAAATCGCGCAACATTACCCACATTTTTGCTGTATCTGGTTTATGTCGATTCTTTACGGGCCCATTAAAGAACCGCTTTAGTTAAAAAAAAATTGCATTGATATTCTGACGAGTTAATGAAACTAATTTATTTGTATGCTTGCAATGTTTCAACAATAAAATCTCCAATTTTATGATAAACAAGATTATTTTATTGACCTTTGCATGGCAACACAAATATTATCATTTAATAACACACAGAATTAATCAATCATAATAGAACATACCTAATTTAAGACAAACATAGATAGTAGTAACATATGATAACAAGGTCATATCGATATAATGAAAAATTACACAATAATATTTACCTTTGCTTATCATCGTCGAACAAGGAAGAGTTGCTCACATACTCCGAGGTGAGTCGCATTATATGCAAACTTAAAGGATTAATGCACTGCGGTAACTTATCTTCCGCAATACTCAATGGCACCCTTTCTCCTAAAAGAAATACAGAAAGGTTTGAAAATTAACCTAATACAATAGGTATGTATGTACATATTACTATAGGTTGTGCACAATTAAGTTACATTCCCACCTCATCCATTCTATGATCTATTTCCTAGAAACTATGAAATAGATCAGTGAGAACAGGCTTATCTATGCAATAGAATGCCCGATAGAATAGAAACCCAATGTTGAATTGACTTCAGCTTTCATTCTATTCTTTTTTAAATAGACCATAGAATAGAACCATGTGAACGGCAGTTGCTACGCGAATGCCGCTCTATGCGTACAGTACAGTAATGTCTATGGTTATGTCTAATTGAAAAAACACTTTTTTTCAAAGATTTGCTGTGTCACTTTGAGCTCTGCAAATACAAATGAATTGAAATAGAATAGAAAATGAGCAAGTGTGAACTCGCTATAATTCCTGTCCATCATAGAAATGTTTGTTGTATGTGAAAGACCATAGAATAGATATGGTGGGAACCCAGCATTAGAGATGATGCAAGCAACACATACTTACAAGTGCATATGTATACACTTTTTCACCGACAGTCTTTTATTTTGCTCACGCCTACTTATTGTTATTAGTGAGAGAGGGACAACAAATGTATACGATCATCAAAATTGAATAGATATACGAAAAGTTTAACAGTGTGCTCTTTCCATTACGTTAAAAATGGACTTTTTTTCAATTTCGATTAAATTTTCTTTTCTGAAGTCGAATGACACATTTGATACATGCTGTATGAAAGCAATGCATTTGTGTGCGTGCTGCATTCGTATCAATATTTGCTGTTATAACCATAATATTTCCGTTTTTTAAACTGTTCCATTATAATATGATTGGACTGTCAAGATACTGGCAGCACCGTGAAACCGGTCCGGTCCCAAATAAATAAGCAAAAGAAAGTTTTTAATCACAATATTATGGTGAAATTAGAGTGTGTTATTTCGAAACAAACTAGTTGTACCTGTGTCCAAGTTTAAGACAGTAACTTGTTCTAGTATCTCCATGTCTGTTAGCTGTTTTCCAGAATCTGTTCTTGTTCTGACATACATATTGAGTTGCTTCAGTAGATCCTCGTCACCGGCAGATTTTCTCCGGTCCCTTGTTAGTCTATCCGGGTTTCTACTGTAAACAAAAAAAAATTGTTAAGGTTTGCATCATATTATGAGGAACCTATTAAAGTATGTAATATAATTTATACTTTTAGTGCGCTGAAATTAACCATCGGATACACAAAATTTGTAACCGTTGAACGCCGGCATATTCGATCGGCAATGTTTAAAAATCATTTCTCCGAATATAAGTAGCTATTCTGGGGAAACTAATTATAACAGATATTTACAATTTTATGCATACATAAACATATTATCTAGTAAGACAGTACAATTTACAAAAAGATCATTTTGCAAAAAAACAAGTAAGTTATTATGAAAGCAGACTTAGAGCCTCGCGCAAAAATTTTACCTCGGCACACTACGAAAGTTTTAGATCCCAGGCGCTCGGCGTTTCAAAGGTTAATAATGTTTATGGACTTTTTTTATGTTTGTTATTGTATCCTGTGCCTGTGAATTTAATTTTAAATTAAATCAAACTATTTTTGATACTTGCATAATAACACTTGAGTGCCTAAATAAATAAGTTATTAACGAAAATAGACTTAAAACAATAACTAACACTATCCAATATTTAAAAAGGTCCCATGTTTTCTAAAGTCTTCTGCATGGTATGGAAAACTTGGCACTATAGCAAGCATTTTAAGCAAAATAAATCCATAAATGAATTAAAAATTACTTTGTAATCACCACTTTATTAATGTATACATATCAACATGTTTCGAAAGCGATGCTTTCCTCATCAGGAATATACAGAATACTAATAAATAATAATGTCAAGTATATACAAATGATAAAAAAAAAGATTTTATATATATTTGTTTATCATTTGTCTATACTTGACATAATTATTTTTTATTCTGTATATTCCTGATGAGGAAAGCATTGCTTTTGAAACATGTTGATATGTATATATATGTATTAATAAAGAGGTGATTGTTAATTCATTTATTAATAATGACGCCACGAAGTGAATACCAATCTTTTGAAGAAATTATAAAATAAATCCACTTTCCATCCGGTTGGTAGCTGAATTGACAAATTCCATAGGCTACCACCTAGGCGTCGTGGGTTCAAATCCTTTGCTAGCTAAGTCTCCCATCATTGCACAGGCAACGTTATACACTTACAATTATGGTAGTAGGAGTTTTTTAAATACATAAATAATAGTGATACAACATTGAGAAGTGGAATTTCTAGAAACTTGTTAATACATATCATAAATTTCTAGATAGTGTAATGCAGTTTTCACAAAGTTTAAAATATTGGTGCACATTGAATGCATTGTACCAGATACAATAAATAATAACAACACACGTGCATGATTTTTCACAAACCTGTGCGAGGCTCCTAAACTCGAGTGCCCCATGTTGCTGGTGAAGAAGCCGTGTCCACTGTGTCCGTCCATTCCAGACTTCAACAGCTCATTTTTCAACTTTTCAATCCGTTGCAACTCCTCCTGCGATGGACCCGCCGCCCTGGCCCTCTCTTCATCTTGAGGTTTCACTACATATTGACCTGGAGAAATAAATTTAAATAATAAACAAATTAATGGACATTTCTACACGATATTGAAGGCAAAAATCAATTTTGCCGGAAATCGGGCGTTAATTGAGGATTTTTTAAATAAAATAAATTCGTTGTCTGCCTCATTAATAAACAAATTAATGGACATT